>CAUYPK010128248.1:0-70427 GCA_963574355.1 Loris lydekkerianus
AGGAGGGTGGATTGCCTGAGCTCATGGCTTCACAACCAGCCTGAGCAAGAGTGAGACCATTTCTAAAAATATCCAAGCGTTATGGTGGATACCTGTAGTCTTAGCTACTCAGGAGGCTAAGGCAAGAGCATCTTTTAACCCCAAGAGTTTGAAGTTGTTATGAGCTGTGACACCACAGCACTCTACCCAGGGCGACATAAAAAAAAAAAAAAGTCTCAAAAAAAATTTTGTTACATCAAATTCTACCATACGAGTAATCTGAATTTTATAGACACAAAGAACTATACCCTTTTTCTTGAAATCACCAAACCAAATATCACAAACTACCACTTCTTTTTCTTTTAGTAGTTTTAATGAAATATAATTCACATAACATAAAATGTAACCATCTCAAGTATACACACAATTCATTGGCTTTAGTATATCCAGTGTTGTACAAATATCACCACAACAAATTTTAGAATGTTTTCATTACCCTAAAAAGAAACCTTGCATCCTTAGCTGTCACTCCCAATCCCCCACTGCCTCTCCAGCACCATGTAGCCACTAACCCACTTTCTGTCTATATGGATTTGCATATTCTGGACATTTCAAATATATGGCTTCTTTCACTCAGCATGTTTCCAAGGGTTCATCCATGTTGTGGCATGTATTAGTACTTGATCTATTTTTATTACCAAATAATATCTTATTGTACACATATACAGTTTGCCTACTTTTGATTTGTGTGGTTAAGTTTTTCAAATGCTCACTTGTATGCTTTATCAAAATTAGAGAATCAGGGGTACATAACAACTTTCTTAAAAAAACAAATAAGAAAACTGCCTTTTAATCAATTGTAGTTTTGATCCTGTTGAGTGATGCTTAGAAACTATTATTTTAAATAAATGAAGGTAAAACATCTGCTCTTTGCAGGAATCATGATCCAGCAAAAAGCAGGAATAAAAAGCAAAACAAAAGAAGATTGCTTAGAAAACTAATTAATAGGCTGGGCCACTCCTATAATCCTAGATACTGGGAGGCCGAGGTGGGTAGATGGCCTGAGCTCAGGAGTTCAAGACCAGCCTGAGCAAGAGCAAGATTCCCATCTCTAAAACAGCTGGGTGTTGTGGCAGGTACCTGTAGTGCCAGCTATTTGGGAGGTTGAGGCAAGAGAATTGCTTGTGCCCAAGAGTTTGAGGTTGGTGTGAGCTGTGATACCACGGCACTCTATTGAGGGTGACAAGTGAGACTGTCTCAAGAAAGAAAAAACAAAACAAAACACGATTTAATGTTTTAAAGTTTGACTTTAACAGTAAAGAACTGAGAGGCCAAAGTCTATAAACATCCTACCTAAAAGTGTGCTTTCACTAATCTGAGTCCTGTAAAATCAACAGCGAAATATTGTATTCTTTTCCTAAACATAGCCATGAAATATTGCCTTCATTTACCTATGTTAATATATATATGCCTGTATAAATACTCATATGAATTTGAAGGTGTAAATGTCTTTATTTTTCTTTACATAAAATGTCACCACATTGCTTATAAAATGCATATCACATTGTCAGGACTTGATGGAGAATGCCGAATTTTGGACAGAATTCGAAAAGACGTGACTACCTATAATTTGCTTCTTTTTCATGTCCTCTCTATATGGATACTAGATTTTAAGAACATGACTGAGGCTGGGTGCAGTGGCTCACACCTATAATCCCAGCACTTGAGAGGCTGAGGCAGGAAATTGTTTAAGGCCGAGGAGTTTGAAACTAGCTTGGGCAACATAGTGAGACCCCCTCCAACTCTACAAGAAAGTTTAAAATTTAGCTGGGTGTGGCTATGCACCTGTAGTTCCAACTACTTGGGAGGCTAAGGCAGGATGATCACCTGAGTTTAGGAGCTTGAGGCTACCGTGAGCTATGCTTGTACCACGGCACTCCAACCTGGGCAACAGAGTGAAACTCTATCTCTAAAAAACACAACCAAACAAGGCTGGTGCCAAGGCTCATGCCTGTAATCCTAACATTCTGGGAAGCCAAGGCAGGAGGATTGCTTGAGCTCAGGAATTCAATACCAGCCTGTACAACGCAAGTCCCCATTCACGGTAAAATCTGAAAAATAATCCAGGTGTGATGGTACAAGCCTATAGTCATAGCTACTTGGGAGGCTGAGGCAGGTAGATCACTTGAGCCTATGAGTTTGAGGTTCCAGTGAGTTAGGATGACACCACACTCTAGCCAGGATAAGAGAGAGTCTGAGAGTCTGTCTCAAAACAAATGAAGAAAAAAAGAATATGAAATTACGAAAAACAACAACAACAACAAAAAAAAACCTAGACAAAAAGTATAAAATTATGACTGGCCTGTCTGTTCCATCATATTACCTAAGTCACAACAGCAATCTCAGAGAAAGATACTCAGAAAAAAAAAGAACTGGTAAGTCTACCATGAGCCTCTCATACGGTCCTTGCCACAACCTGAGACACTGATCTCCATGCAGACTGGGGTAGGCAGGCTGAGATGGTCCCTAGCTCACTAGCCCAGCCTCTTAGTACTCATGCCCCTATATCCTTCCCTCCCAGTAATTATGGGCTAGATTCAGTGACCTACTCTAATGAATGAAATATACAGAAGTGCTGGAATGTCACTTTCAAAATCAGATCATAAAAAAGCACGGCTTCTAGCTTGGGTGCTCTCACGTAGACTGCTGGCCTGGAGGAAGCCAGCTGTCATGGTATAAGAGGCAGCCCTGTGCAGTAAGCCATGTGTCAAGGGACTGGGGCCTGCCAAGAATCACATGAGTGATCCTGGAAGCAGATTATCCAGCTCTGGTGGAAATGTGAGATGACTACAGGCCTGGCCAACACCTTGACTGTAACCTAACGAGAGATTTGAGCTAGAGGCACTAGGATAAGCCACACAGACATTTTCTACCCACAGAAACCATGAGATAACAATTGTTTACTGGCTTGAGCTACTATATTTTGTTATGCTGTAACAGATAGCTAATATGCAGACTATGCAAAATTCTTCAATTCTTTTTTTTTTTTTTTTATTGTATTCTGTTATTCCCTTCTTCCACATTTGTCCTTTCAATTGCAACAAACACCTTTCTCATTGTTTCTGGACATGGAACAGTCTATTGGAAAGAGGTGGTTCAGAATGGCAGGTGATGTATTTCTACCAGTCCAGCCATCAGGTTAGGGTCCTTCTCAGAAGCAGGTGATATGCAACCTCTATCAACCTTAACTGAGCTTTCCTTTTCTTAGCATTCAGAAACACAGGAAGTAACACTTCAAAGCTTATCTCCTGCCATCCTCTAAATTTCTTTCTCCATTCCACACTGAACTTGTGTCAGTTTAACAAGCATGCAGCGCATCCTCCTTTCCCAAGGCACAGCTCCTAGAACTGCCTTTAAGCACATGCACTTGTAATAACTCTATTATTTAATACCTGCCTCCCCCCTAGACTCCACAATGGATCCAGGAGGCTAAAGGTAAGGCCTGTTTTGTCACTACTGTATTCCTAATGCCTGGCAAGTATTTCCACAATACTAAATTAATCGACATTTGTGGATCATTACTGTCATTTTTAACCCTATGAAAAGAAACTGTTTAGTAGTAGAAGTAAAACTCTGATGCTCAGAAAACACATTTTAGGTCATTATGAATCCTGGATTCACATCTTAATTCTTATCCTCTTTCCTAAAAAGATGGATAACGTATTCTCTCAATTAAACCTTAACTTTCTCTATGCAAAAACTTAAGATGTTAGGCTAGAGTTTTACATTCGTTTTTCTTTGCAGAGACAGGGTCTTGCTCTGTCGCACAGGCTGGAGTGCAGTGGCATCATCATAGTTCACTGTAGCCTCAAATTCCTGGGCTCAGTAATCTTCCTGCCTCAGTCTCCTGAGTAGCTGGGACCACAGGTGTGCAACACCATGCCCAGCCAATTTTGAAAATTTTTGTTGAGTTAGGGTCTTGCTATATTGTCCTGGCTGATCTCAAACTCCTGGCCTCAAGTGATCCTTCTGTCTTGGCCTCCCAAAGCGAAGGGATTACAAGTATGAGCCACCATGCCCAGCCTAGCACACACCATTGTAAAGGCTCTTTCTAGCTCTCCCAAATCTGTTATCTGTAACTAAGATCACAGTCCTGCGCTCTAGACCTGCTTACATGTCATAGGTACCTACTTAACATGTCGTAAGTACCAGGTTAATTGTCTAACAGACCCCAAACTACAACATTGTCTTTTACCCTCTTCTCCTCAGACCTCCCTTTCTCCTTGTATTCCTACGCTCAGTAAATGGCATTATCAGGCATCCTGGTTCCTAAATCAGGCCACTGAGGATTATCCTGGACTCTTTTTTAAATATTATTTTCAATGATCCAGTCTTATACATTTCACCTCCTTAGTAACTTTGAATCCACCTACTTTTCTCCAGCTCCACAGCCCTTCCCTCATTACAGATCACCAGCATCCCTTGTGTACATTATTCCAAAGCCTCCTAACTATAGGAATGCCTCTAATCTTGCACTGCTCCAAACTGCAGACTGAGCAATCTCCTAAAAAATGTCACTCATATCACATCATTCTTCTGTTCAAACTCTCAGGTAGGACTCTGGCTCTTCTAGGGGAGAGACATGGGCAGCCTCCCAGGGAAGCCTCCCAGGCCTGCATCTTAGGGCCACCCACCTTAATCCTGTCCCAGGGGCTGCCTGCAAGTGGGCAGGAGGGACTGCACTACCAATCTCCCAATCAGAACTTAGCTTGCCAATTGCAAAAGGATGTAGAGGACTTGCTAGTTCATGGCCCAAGCCACACAGGTACAAGAAAGTCTGGAAGGTGACCTAGAATAGGCTCAAAGCTAATAATTGTGCCATTAGCTTCTATCTACACTGCAGTCTACACTCCTTAATGAGTTTTCAAAGAGGCTCATGGTAGGTCTGCATGTACAGTAAGACTCTGGTTCCAAGGTGATCTCTGAACCACGAGGTGGGCCTAATCCAGGCATTATACAGTGGAAATCCACCCACCTTAGCGCCCCCCCCCCCCCCGAGAGCTAAGAGTACAGGTGTGAGCCACCGCGCCCAGCTGTCTTTGCTCTTTCCACTACACAAGCCTGACGCCAGACCACAGATCCATTTCCAAGGTTATTTTCCTTTGGCTGTAGCCCTCTCTGTCATCCTTCAGCTAGCCAGAGTGTGGAGGCCTCCAGTGAAACAAGTCAGGGCACTGAACAGTGGCAGGTCAACTTAGAAAGGTCTTCCTTTCTCATTTTCCATGCACTGCCTATCTCTGGCTTCTTGCCATTTGCTGAACTGTTTTGTCAAATGCTTAGATACCATGGTGACTGGTGCACAGTAAATAACTGATGTTGCTATGGAAACCATAAAACACTTATCTGAACTTGTCTCTTACAAACATACAAAATTTATGGCCTAGTGGTTGTCAGGGGTTGGTGGAGGAAACAACGAGTGACTGCTAATGGGTACGTGGTTTCTTTTCGAGGGGACGAAATGTTCTGGAATTAGATACTAGTGATAGTTATACAACTGTGTGAACAGACTGAAGTCACAAAAGTGTATACTTTAAAAAGAGGAATTTTACGATATGCAAATTACATCTCACTGTAACCCTCACACATTGCTGGTAGGACTATAAAATGGTATAGCAGCTTTGGAAGACAGTTTGATAGGTGCTCAAAAAGATAAGGATAGGGAGGGGTGGGGAGTCATGGGGTGTGACACACCTCTTGGGGGCAGGACACGATTATAAGAGCAACTTTACTAACAAATGCAATCAGTGTAACCTGGTTCTTTGTACCCTCGATTAATCCCCAACAATAAAAAAAAAAAGAATAAGCATAAAGTTACCATATGATCTAGCAATTTTACTCCTAGCAATATACTAATATGACCAAGGGAAATAAAACATACTTTCACACAAAAATGTGTACATGGATGTCCACAAGAGCATTATTTGTAATAGCCAAAAAGTAGAAACAACCCAAACCTTCATCAGCTGATGACTGTATAAATGGAATGTGGTATATCCATGCAATGGAATGTTATAATTTTTGGCCATAAAAAGGAGCAAAGTTTAGAAGCTATGACATGAACCATGAAAACTTGTAAAATGAAAAAGCCGCTCACTCAAGTCCAGCCATTCTATGATTCCATTGACATGAAATGTCCAGAGGGGGAACTGGGATAAAAAATATAGGGCAGCGCCTGTGGCTCAGTGGGTAGGGTGCTAGCCCCATACACTGAGGGTGGCAGGTTCAAACCCGGCCCTGGCCAAACTGCAACAAAAAAAACAGCTGGGTGTTGTGGAGGGCGCCTGTAGTCCCAGCTAATCGGGAGGCTGAGGCAAGAGAATCCCCTATAAACCCAGGAGTTGAAGGTTGCTGTGAGCTGTGATGCTACAGCACTCTACTGAGGGTAACAAAGTAAGACTCTGTTTCTAAAAAAAAAAAAAAGAAAAAATATATAAATGTATTTATTATACTAACCTAAACCCTTAAAAATGGAAAAGATGGAACATCATGTATGTGTATTTTACCTCAATACAAAATAAACGAAAATAGATGATTTAATAAAAGAGAAATGTTCCGAGTAGGCAGATCTATAGAAAAATAAAAAAGATTAATGGCTGTCTAGGGCTGTGATGACTCAGTGGAAATGAGGAGTACTAATGGCTATGGAGTTTATTTGTGTAGTGATATAAATGTACTAAAATTGACTGTGACAATCGCACTATTTTGTGAATATACTAAAAATCAATGACTTTTATACTTTGAATGAGTGATATATACTTTGTGTATATGTAAATCATATCTTAATAAATCTTAATAAAGATATTTATAAGATATTTTCTACTAGTTTTTAGAATAACATTTAAGCCTAAAGTTATGCCAGTTTTAACTACAGTGAAAACCTGCTGAGCACAGCATGAAACCCTGCTTAATTCACTGTATCAAGGGGATTCAATTCTATTAAGACTGCAGTGTCCAAACCTGGGCCCTGGACTGGTCTGTGGCCCATTAGGAACCCAGCCCCACAGCAGGAGGTGAGTGGCAGGTGAGCAGTGATGTTTCATCTTTATTTACAACGGCTCCCCGTTGCTCACATCTCTGCCTGAGCTCTGCTTCCTATCAGATCAGGGGTGACATTAGATTCTCATAGAGCATGAACACTACTATAAATCATGTATTCGAAGATCTAGGTTGCCACTGGCTACCAGAATCTAAAGCTGCCCTGCCTGCCCCTGCCCCCATGTCTTCCATGAAATCGGTCCCTGGTTCCATAAGGTTGGGGACCTAATTATTTTAAGGAAAATAAAAACTCAAAACATAATGATAACTGGACTTCCCTAGGGCTAATTTTAAAGTTTTTAGTTGTCTATACAAATGTTGCCTCTACCAAATCTACATAATAACATGTTTCCTAACACGACTGCCCTGTTACTTTTTCCAGCCTTTGGACACTTGCAAAATTACTACAAATTAAATTAGGGAAGGGAACAGAAGAGTAAGTTTATTTAACTACTCATCTGCAAAATTTTGAAACTTCATTTACGTAGGAACTGAAAATTTAACAGAAAAAAGGAGAGCAAATATGTTTTAACTTTTCTGCATTGTTATTTCTGATATGCAGAATGAAATCAAGGTGGGAAACATAGTTAGGGGGCTTTTGCAGTATTCCAGCTAAAGATGCTACTTAAGTGTGGCAGTGGAGATGGAAGGAAAAAGACCAACGAGAGCGACCACAGGAAGACACTCGGAGTTGGTGACTGAGACAGGATACGCACTTGGATGGGATAGACTGAAGCAAATTCTCAGGCGTGGAGCCCTAGCAAGAAAACTCTGTGGAAAGCTCCCTAGACAATCCTAAAACTTCTTCCAGTTGTATGTCCATTCCACACGTAGATAGGAATGATTCCGCCCCCAAAAGAACCTTCCATTCAGCTTAAAATTTTTTAGCCTACTCAAACTTGTCCTTTCCTTTAATTTAACAACAAAATTTAAAAGACAAAAATGTACCCCTAGAATACAAAACCTCTGTAGACACACTAGAGGCGAATCACCAAAGCTGGGCTCCCCCCCCCCCCCTTCTGATTAGGTTACAATGTTTGCATTTGTTAGGTGAAGTCCAAGTTGTAGTTCAGCTCTTCACCCAGGAGGTGTGCCATATATCCCCTATCTCGTGCCCCTTAGGAAAGGGCTTACCAAACCCTCCTCCTTCTTGAATTTGTGTTTTTCTCTCGTGTGGCCGCGAATCACCAAATTTTAATGGAATATGGACTACACCATCTCCATTCAGAAATCTATGAAATTTAGAAATTTAAAAAGGAACTGTATAGATTTATGTAGATGAAGGACATCATCATACACATAAGACACTAAAGTAAAAGACTGGTTCAGGGCCACGCCCGTGGCTCAAAGGAGTAGGGCGCTGGCCCCATATGCCAAAGGTAAACGGTTCAAACCCAGCCTGGCCAAAAACTGTGGGGGGAGGGGGTGGTGGAGAAGACTGGTTCAGTTTTACTATGTGACCTAGAACCAGAAGATTTGGACCAAGGTTTTACAATTCCTGATTCTGTTTTCTTACTCTCTTTAAACTCACTTTATATAAGATACATAAAATAGGGTCAGGGCCGGGTGCAGTGGCTCACGCCTGTAATCCTTTTTTTTTTCAAGATAGTCTCAAGCTGTCACACTGGGTAGAGTGCTGGGGCATCCTTATAGCTCACAGTAACCTCCAACTGGGCTCAAGTGATCTTCTTGCCTCAGTTTTTTATATTTTTAGTAGAGACGAGGTCTCACTTTTTGCTCAGGCTGGTCTCGAACTTAGCTCAAGCAGTTCACCCGCCTCTGCCTCCCAGAGTGCTAGGATTACAGGCGTGAGCTACCACACCCGGCCCATGCCTGTAGTCCTAACTCTGGTAGGCTGAGGTGCATGGAATGCTTGAGCTCAGGAGTTTGAGACCGGCCTGAGCAAGAGTGAGACCTCGTCTCTAAAAATAGCTAGGCACTGTGTCGGGTACCTGTAGTCCCAGCTACTTGAGAGGCTGAGGGAAGAGGACAGCTTGAATCCAAGATTTTGAGGTTGCTGTGAGCTGTGATGCCATGGCACTTTATCAAGGGTGTCAAAGTGAGACTCTATTTCAAGAAAAAAAAACAAACATAAAAATGATATATAAAGTAATGTTTCAAATAAGCTGTATAAAGACTATCCTTAATTTTAGAAATCAGGTATTTCGAATGCATTTGGGTATAGTTAATCTAACATATCAGATAACAAATACCAAGTAACTTCAAGTTACATAATCACACCTACAGAAACAGGAATAATAAAGCCATGGAAGGGAGAAGCAGAAGAACCCCTCGTCTTGAACCTATGACGGATGTTTACAGATATGCGACTAGGTATCACTTCTTAAAAACATGAAAAATCACATCAGAAAGGCACAGTCAATCTGCCCTTGAATAGTAGCTATAATACACATACAAACCAATTTATATGCAAATAAGGCATATATAGCATCTATTTAACCTAACATCTTTTAAGAAAATGCTTTCACATCCCTTGTCAAAAATTACTTTTATTTGTTTACTAAGCAAAAGACAAAGGGAAAATGATAAGTCAAATTATGAATGACATTAACTAGAAAGCTAAATAATAAATTACCTTTAAAAGTTATGAAATGATCTTACTGAATAAATATGGACTACTTTATAGAAACTGGACATTTTGTATTTTATTCCAAATTTAAAAAAGACATAGAGAGTAACTATATTTCTTTTCTTTTCTTTTCTTTTTTAGAGACAGAGTTTCACTTTGCTGCCCTTGGGAGTGCCATGGCCTCACACAGCTCACAGCAACCTCCAACTCCTGGGCTTAGGCAATTCTCTTACCTCAGCCTCCCGAGTAGCTGGGACTACAGGCGCCTGTCACAACACCTGGCTATTTTTTTGTTGCGGTTTGGCCGGGGTCGGGTTTGAACCCGCCACCTTCGGTATTTGGAGCTGGCGCCCTACTCACTGAGCCACAGACGCCGCCCTTAGAGAGTGACTATATTTCTAATTAGCCAAAGAAGCAGAAGTAGGGAAGAGAAGATGAGAGGAGACATTGCACTTTGCTCACTACAGCCTAGGCAAAAGCTGCTGGCCTGTGTAAAGCAGTGCTCCACTGAGGAATCCAGCGTAGGACATACCAGAACTCCAGTCCCACATGTTTCTGATCAAAAATAACCAGAGGCTGCATTTTCCCAAGGGTACCCTATGATTCAGTCAAATAAGTCCACAGTTCTAAACTTTAACTGCCAAACAATATACAAAATAAGAAATACTGAATTACTTTGTAACCAAAGTGACATAATTAAAACCAGATGTCTTATTCAATGCTGACATAAGTTACACACACACACACACACACACACACATATACATAATAGTAAATATCTTGGTACATTATTCCCCACTGAAGGAGATGGAATGATCCTCTAAAGAGGTCACATTAGCATATACACTCATAGGTTAGAGATCAAAGTCACAGAAGGAAATTTTAAAGGCTGATATTGGTAGAAAATGATCTAATTTATAAAGGAAGGAGCCTATATATATATTTAAAGTACCTAGTGTGAAAATATGTACAATAAATGTCAATGTCAACACCATTTATTATATATAAGACTGGGAACAGCCATAAGGAAGTCATTAAATTATGTTCACACCCGTACGGGGGAACGCTGTGGAGACATCCCACAGGCCTAGAATACCACACAGCTGGATCTACGTGTTCTACTGTGGACCTAGCTCCAGAATGCTCTAAGACAGCGGCTCTCAACCTGTGGCTCGTGACCCACAGGAACTGTATTAAAGAGCCACGGAATTAGGAAGGTTGTGAACCACTGCTCTAAGAGAAGAAAAGCAACGGGCAGGACAGGACACACAGTATGTGAGGGAAAGGAAGTTCATTTTTATTTTTAACTTTTATTTTTTGTGGTTTTTGGTTGGGGCTGGGTTTGAACCCGCCACCTCTGGCATATGGGGCTGGCGCCCTCCTTTGAGCCACAGGTGCCACCTGGAGGTTCATTTTTAAATAATGAAAGAACAGGGTAAGTAATTTTTTTAAATACCTGGTGGTATCTTCTTAGCAGTGCCTATTTGGCTCTTTGCACGTCTTTTTCCAGGTAGTTTTTTGTCCGTTCCCAAGAAAGCCTGCCCATCTTTGGGGTCTTCACAAGCAGGGTTTTCCCAGTTCTCACCTGGTGCTGCCTCACAGCTCAACATGCAGCTTTCATTATTGTTCAGACTGTCCTGTTCAAACACTTCGGGTTTTCCCATCGCGTTGTCACTGCTGGTCAGATGTTCATTCTCATCCCCATCAAGCTGATTTTCATTTTCATCTGAGGCAGAAGACAGGTGTGTTACACTCCTTTCCACAGTGTCGCCAGGGTGACACCCATCTTGTGGTTCAATGTGCAGATTCTGTGCAGGAGTATCGCTGTCATCCATTAGAGCATCCTTTGTCAAACCGTTGAAAGTTTCATTAAAGTCCTTCCATGGCTGCAATGACAAAAAGAAAAAAGCGACTTCACTTTCTAATCTTTGTGGATTCTCAGTGACCTTTGATTGTTCTCTTAAATTGGCTTGTTTCACTGTAGCTGAGGAAGATAAGAAAATGACTGAAGTTCATTCCTACTCCCCTTTTACCACTTGAAAATCAATCCCAAACTCTGCTAGTTCTCACTTTAATACAATAGTTCTCAAACCTGGCTGCTCCTAATTAGAATGACCTAGGGAGGCTGCTTAAATTCTGTTTTAAATGCACTAGAATCTACCTCTAAGGATGGAGCTAAGCACTAATATTAATATCTATTTATTTATATTTATTGGTGTGTATATATATGTTTGTATATGTGTGCATATGTGTGACTGTACATATACGTATAGATTTAACTTTTCTATGTGATTATTCTAATGCGCATCAGGTTGGGACAACTGCCGTAATAAAATTACTGGTTAAAAGGTTATTTCTTAAAATCACTTACTGCTAGAGGTTAGCCCTGGACACTCACTACACAAGGGAAAGTTCATCCCTGGCTAAGCAGCAGCAATGTTTAGAAATGAAAAGTGTAAAGATTATTAATAAATACACTGAAAAGGCATGCAGGGGGAAACCAAGGTAGCATATATTTACACTATCATCATTATTTCTATTTTTACAAGAGAGGGTCTCGCTCTGTAGTCCAGCGTGGAGTGCAGCTGTATAATCACAGTTCATTGTTTTCCTCAATCTCCTAGGCTCAGTCCTCCCACCTCAGCCTCTGCAAGTGCTGGGATCACAGGGGTGAGCAACTGTGCCTTGCCTATTTGCACTATCATTATATCTTTTACTGCCTCAAAATAAGCCCTGGAAAGTATCTTAGAACTGTCAGACAAATCCTCTTACATACTTAAAGAAAAAAAGGGGAGGGCTATGATTAACTCTAGGCTATTTAACACAGAGTTAGAAAAATCTAAATCCACTCTGAGCATACTGCTAACATTTTAAAAAGATTTACAAAACAAGGGTGGTGCCTGTGGCTCAAGGAGTAGGGTGCCAGCCCCATATACCAGAGGTGGTGGGTTCAAACCCTGCCCCAGCCAAAAACTGCAAAAAAAAAAAAAAAAAAAAAAAAAAAAAGATTTACAAAACAGATTGCAAATCCTTTATCAGTCATCCATCCTTTATATCCTCTGATCATCTAAAAGTATATTACCTTTGAAGGAAAATGATGGGTCTGAATCAAATATTCTAGTAATTTTTGGGGAAAAAAACCTTCAAGCTGTAACTAGAAATCTTTAATCTGTAGAAACATGTAAAATGTAATTATTTAAAAACATGAAAACAAAGTACAAAATAAAATATTAACCCTAAATAAACTATTATATATTTTCAACATATGTTGCAACTGGAATATTTCTTTCTTTCTTTCTTTCTTTCTTTTTTTTTTTTTTTTTAGAGATAGAGTCTTATTTTATCGCCCTCGGTAGAGTGCTGTGACATCACAGCTCACAGCAACCTCCAACTCCTGGGCTTAAGTGATTCTTCTGCCTCAGCCTCTCGAGTAGCTAGGACTACAGGTGCAACTGGAATATTTCACATGATTCCAACAAATGAAATATGTTTTCTCATGTGGGCGCCTCTAGAAGTATTGCTTAGCAAAAATAAAAATATCTAAGTCCAGCTGGCATCTTTTTTCCTTAAAGCATATACTATGTGTCTCTAGCGATCCTATGAAACTGGTAATATCCTCAGTTGTTTTCTAATTTATGTAATCAAGAGGTATTCTAGGCCAAGTGTGGAGGCTCACACCTATAATCCTAGCACTCTGGGAGGCCGAGGTGGGTGAACTGCCTGAGCTCACAGTTTCAAGACCAGCCTGAGCCAGAGTGAGACTTTATCTCTAAAAATAGTCAGGGACTGTGGAGGGCACCTGTAGTCCCAGCTACTTGGGAGGCTGAGGCAAGTGAATCACTTAAGCCCAAGACTTTTTTTTTTTTTTTGTGGAGATAGTGTCTCAAGCTGTTCCTCTGGGTAGAGTGCCAGGCGTCACAGCTCACAGCAACCTCAAACTCTTGGGCTTAAGCGATTCTCTTGCCTCAGCCTCCCAAATAGCTGGGACTACAGGTGCCCACCACAAAGCCTGGCTATTTTTTTGTTGTTGTTGCAGTTGTCATTGTTGTTTTAGCAAGCCTGGGCTGGGTTCGAACCTGCCAGCCCCAGTGCATGTGGCCAGTGCCCTACCCACTGAATTATGGGCGCCACCCAAGCCTGAGAGTTTGAAGTTGCTGTGAGCTGTGATGCCATAGCACTCTACCAAGGGTGACAAAGTGAAACTCTGTCTCAAATAAATAAATAAATAAATAAAAGAGGTATTCTGATACATATTTGCAGTTGAAAGCAGAAGTTTTTTCTTTTACCTGCAACAGAAACAGTGGCCACATGCTAAGGGGTAAGGTGGAAACAGAAAGCATTATAGAGCCCCAAAAGGTAACATTCCCCTCCTGTTTCTGTCCCTATCTTGCCATTAGAAACTGTGCCATGAACTGTACATACTTTATTTTTAGTCCTCAAAATAAGCCTGTATAGTGGGTATTCACACTGTGTTGAAAAAGAAAAATCTGAAACTCAAAAAGGCGAAATAACTTATTCTGATTTGGGATCCTGCGTAGTCCAGCATAAATGCTAAGAACACAGGCAGACCTGAGTTCACATTCTCACTCTGCCACTTTATAAGCTGCGTGTGCACCTTCAGACAAGTTGCTTAGTGCCTACAAGCCTCAAATGCCTCATCTGTAAAACTGCAGAGTTGTAACATCTTCCCCAAAGAATCATTTTTGAAGCTTAGCCAATACTGCATGTAAAGCACTTAGTGGGGAGCTCGGCTCCCAGTAACTATTCAAGAAAAGTTATTACTTCCCAAGAAATCTCACAGGTTGACCTTAAGCACTGATAGGTTTACTCAAGTGAGTCTCCTTAACCTTACTGCAGGTTTCGGAACAGTTTTTCCATTAAGCAGTGGTTCTCAAGAAAAAAAAAAAAAAAAAAAAAAGAAGAAAAGGAAGAAACAGCTTTGCCAGACATCCCAGGAATGACCAAGTTCTTAATGATAGACCGATGCCAACCATGTTGAATGGTTAACACTGAAGTATCAATAATGCTAAGTGTCCATTCTGAGCACCCTGTTTCAGAAAACTAAGATATTTAGAAAGTAGTGATTATGACTCCCTCATGAGTATAAAATTACATATCACATCTGCAACTTTATTGAGAGTCATGTGCCAGGCCACAACTTAAACTACTCAGAACAAAATTCTTACTCAATTCTTACCCAAGGAGACAGGTAATTTTAGTCCTGTTGTATTGATGAAGAAACCAAAATTCAACTCTTGTTAAGTCATTCAGTTAGTTAGGTTGTTTATTTATTTAGACAAAATCTTGCTTTGTTCCCAAGGCTAGAGTGCTATGGTGTCAGCCTGGCTCACAGCAATCTTAACCTCCTTAGGTTCAAGTGATGCTTTTGCCTAAGCCTTCCCTGTAGCTGAGACTACAGGCACCCACCACAATGCCCAGAATTTTTCTACACATTTTTTAGAAGAGACAGGACCCCACTCTTGTTCAGGCTGGTCTGGAACTCCTAACATCAATCGATTGTCCTGCCTCAGCCTCTCAGAGTACTAAGAACACAGGCGTGAGCCATCACACCCAGGCAAGTCATTCAGTTTAGAAAAGGAATTTGGCTTGTGATCCCAACATTCCAAGAGGCCAAGGTGGGGGGACTGCCAGAGCTCCCAGTTTCGGACCAGCCTGAGCCAGAGCAAGACCTCATCTCTAAAAATAGCCAGGTGTTGTGGCGGGCGCCTATAGTCCCAGCTACTCAGGAGGCTGAAGCAAGAGAGTCGCTTAAGCCCAGGAGTTGGAGGTTGCATAGCACTCTACCAAGGAGACTCTGTCTCAAAAACAAAAAACAAAAAAAAAAAAAGAAAGAAAGAAAGAAAGAAAGAAAGAAATGGAATTTGGACCAGTTATGATCCTGGGGCCATACTCTTAATCATTATGCTCTATGGACACCGGGAGAGAGTAACTGAGTATTTCACCCAGCTATGGTATTTTCCAATTAAACATCTACCCCACAGCACAAGATACATCTCTAATAACCAAGAAGTTCCAGTTTCTGGAAGTGCTGCTCTCTTCCCCTGAGAAGTACTGGATCCCCACAGTATACCATTTCTTTCTTTCTTTCTTTTTTTTTTTTTTTGCAGTTTTTGGCTGGGATTGGGTTTGAACCTGCCACTCCAGCATATGGTGCCCTACTCCTTTGAGTCACAGGCGCTGCCAGGGATACCATATATATACAGCTTGCCTTCTCCTGTTGGGAATGTTTTTTGGTGTCAAAGGCTGTGGGGAATGAAGATGGGGGAACGTACTATTTAAGTGAAATAGCTATTACCAATCTAACAGGTATTCCTTTCTTTGGGCCTCAAGACATTTTGCCTCTGACTCTTTTGTGATGATATTAGTTTAACTCTCAAAAAAAAATTTTTATAAACTGCTTTCTAACACTGCCTCCAATGCTCTTCCCAAGATGGGACTGTGTTGTAATTTCTTTTTGTAACACACCTACGAATGCATCAATTCCTACTCAAAAGTCACTTAGCCAGTCTGCCTTCCCTGACTTCTCTACGCCCAGAGCCCCAGGCACAGTGTTCTCTCCTGCAGCACCGTGTGTCACTCAGAGTCCTCCTCAGATGTGCTCTACACTGCGCACTTCCGCACATGCATCACGCCAGGGTCAAGCCATGTGAATACTCATGAAGAACCTAGCCACAGGTAAGTTTTATCCTTCACACTGTCTATCCCTAGACATTGTGCTTAGGAGACACATGAAGAAATAAGGGAACAATTTCCTACCATTCTCCCTGAAAAGAGGATTCCAATCCTCCCCCTTACTCAGAGTGGTAACGAGACTACTGTACAATATTTGATCTCTGTCTTCATCTCTAACTTATTTCAATAAGAATATCTTAAGTTACGCGATAGGATAAACTTCTTAATGAGATTTTTCTTTTTTCTTTCTTTTTTTTTTTTTTTTTTGAGACAGAGTCTTACTTTGTTGCCCTTGGTAGAATGCCATGGTGTCATGGCTCACAGCAACCTCCAACTCCTGGGCTGAGGTGATTCTTTTGCTTCAGCCTCCCAAGTAGCTGGGACTACAGGCACCTGACACAACACCCGGCTATTCTTTGTTGCAGTTTGGCCGGGGCTGGGTTTGAACCCACCACCCTTGATATATGGGGCCGGTGCCCTACCAACTGAGCCACAGGCACCGCTCCTTCTTAATGAGATTTCTAATCAGTACAGTCCTACTGCTTTTGGAAACAGTTACAGATAAAATGTTATTTTTGTCTCTTTTTCCTTTTCTGAATGCTACACCAACAGCATTTCAGGAGGTTGATTTTCTGGTACATAAATAGCACTAGAAATACACACCTGTATCTCACTACATAAAAGCACTTAGACAAGAGAAAAATCCCTAGGAGAAAGGGGCCCAGTTAATACACAGCGCTTTGCTGGGTGCTAAGAGTGCAAACAAACAGTGCATGGGACCTTTGCTTATCAGCACAGCTGAGATCACAGTTAAATTTATTCATGACATTTAAAAAGCCTGGCTATTCTGTAAGAGTCCCTACTTCTACATCAATTCTCAGGGAAGAAACAGAGGTACATGCAATCGTCACTACAGTACAGACTGTGGTATATTTTGTCTTTAAAAGCACCATAGCACTGCCCAGGTTTCCAGACTCTTGTGGCAAAACAGCCCTCCAAATATGTACAATGTGTAAAGGTCATTTGACATGTTGACGCTCTCCAGTTGAAGGATTTCAAGCAAACATATTAAAGTGAGGCTTATACAAAACAAGAAAACCCATGAAACTTGGAGGAAGAAACTTTCAATAAAGTAATAGGCTAAGAAAAAAAACAAAACCCTACATTTTGTCAAAAGCATAATTTCAAGCCTAGATGGGACTTGACTTCATTTTCACACATCTTAATGGATGTCTGATGAGGTGTTCCTAAAATTAAAACATTAGGTGTTCCTAAAATTAAAAAAAAAGTTACAGGAATACAGAATTATTTTACTTTTAGTTTTTTTTGGCCGGGGCTGGGTTTGAACCTGCCACCTCCGGCATATGGGGCCAGTGCCCTACTCTTTTGAGCCATAGGCACCGCCCAGGAATATAGAATTATTAAAATATTACTCACTGTATTGAAATGCTTTTAAGGAGTCTGCAGGTGTCATTTTTCTGTAATTTGTACAAATCAGACCTAAATACTATAAGGTAAGTAAGGAGGATAAAAATGGGGGAAAGCATGTAATGAAACTATAAGGATATAAAATAAAAACAAGAAAAAATAAATGTGAAGGTAATTATTCTAAGGGAGAAAACATCAAATATGGAATTTTCTTTATGTAGGGACTGTTAAAAACATGAAGAAATTAGCGAAACTGTATGACTCATACACCCTAAACAATCTTGGGAGAGATAAAATGAATGAAAGAAAACATAATTTGTTTCACTTTCTTCCATGGTCCTTTTCATAATGGGGCTCCGTTCAAGATAATAGCTTACACATCTATAGGAACTTTGAGTTCAAAATCCATTACCTAAGGGAAACGACAGGTCAAAGCCTCATTGTGCCTACCCAAGCAGTGGGAAGATAATCATTTCTCTCCTCATTTCTTTCTCTTATAAACAGACATATATACATTTTATCCAAAGAAACAGAAGCAAATCTCCTAAACAATATAAGCTCCAGGATATCACTAGACATCCCGAAACATGTAATCTTAGCAATACCTTAACTCTCTCAGTTAACAAAGATCATTAATTAGAAATTTTGTCTACTTCAGGGAGACTGAGTTGGTTTCAAATGTTATTAGAAATTAATTTCCATAGCGCTTGAGGATGAAGGGTGGACAAATCACAGCATATGCATTTATCAGCAGCAACACAAGCATTTTCTTTAGTTTCACAGATTTAATAAAACAGAGGGACTCACAGTCAGTCATATCCCCAGGCCAACATATGAATTGTGTTTATTTGGTTTTAAATGCCTCTTTATTGTAAAACATACTGCAACCATACTTTTAATATACAACCAACAAAATCCAAGGCTTGAAAAAACTTTTTCTTTCAGATCAGGATCACCTCTAATAAAACAAAAATTGGCTGGGTGTGGGTAGCTCACGCCAGTAATCCTAGCACTCTAGGAGGCCAAGGCGGGAGGACTGTTTGAGCTCAGGAGTGAGTTTGAGACCAGCCTTTTCTGTTTCTACTGAAAATAGAAACAATTTAGCCTGGCATGATGGATGCCATGTGCCTATAGTCCTAGCTACTCAGGAGCCTGAGGTAAGGGGATCGCTTGAGCCCAAGAGTTTGAGGGTGCTGTGAGCTGTGATGACACCATGGCACTCTCTCCTTTCCTTTAAGAGTCCTGATCAAATGGTTTGCATTATCCAAATAAATGCTAATATTAATAATAATCAGCAGTTATTGAAGATTTACTAAGTATTTGTGTTTTAAGTTTGTTACCCATACATAATTTAGTCCTCACACATTCTACAAAGACGTTCTAAAATTATTTCCATTTTTTACAGACATAAACAGCAACAGAAGAGTAAATAAATAGGCCAAGGTTGCACTGCTAGTATGTGGCAAAGTCAAGATTCAAACTCAGATGATCTGACTGTACAACCCGTAAAATTAATGATTTCAATCATTTTTATATTAATTTAAAAAACAACTATTCTCAAGATTATATGTTATAAACACCAAATTACTACCTTTAAGGAGACAATATGAATAACTTTCAATATCTTGAAATGTTTTTCACATATACAGAATTTAGAAAAACAGGTTAAGAAGCAAAATAAAATAAACCCCCCCAATAGACAATTTGGTGTATTTCTTAAATGTGATACGCTCATTTCTTCAGGTTTACATGTTAATCTATAATATCCCTCTTAAAAATATCCCTCTTATTATCAGGTATTTGACATTTACCCTTATATAATATAGAAAAATTTCTACCAAACAGGTCACAGGTTACCTGAACCAACATCACACCTAAAGAGGGAGAGTGCAGAAGTCTAAAGTTTGACAGAGCGCAAAGAAACAGATTACGTATACACCCACTGTGGGTACATCTGCCTATAAATTGTATGTACATACACCAGGCTAATATACCTATGTGTTCATTTTAAACACATGTAAAAATAAACATTAAGGAAGGATGAATATTCTACTTCTGCAAAAGCAGACCAGGTCTCAGTGAGTAGGGTGCCAGCCCCATATACTGCGGGTGGTGGGCTGGAACACGGTCCTGGCCAAATTATAACAACAAAAACAAACAAACAAACAAACAAACAAAAAACCAGACCAGGTCATTTCAGACAAACCTTCCTGCTGATAACAATTAGGGAAGCTGGCAGAAAGCTTTAGTTTGGAGGCTGAACAAGCAGAGAAGAGCTTTCAGTAAACTCAGAGCTGGACGATAAACTGGAGTTCAGGGTCTGCCAAGGAGTCACAAGCTTTCCTGTGGGACCTACTTCCCAAAAGAAAAGGAGCCTGAAGTAGCCCAGCCCTCAGGGACTAACGCGGAGCGTTACCATCTGTCTCTGGTTCAACCAAGGTGATCTACTTTAACCTTGTCGCCCGCCAGAAAGCTAAGTAAATCTTCTCTGAAAGAAAAATCCAACGAAGCACAAATTGTTTACTCAAATTTTAATGTATAATATCTAATCCAAAAAACTGGGCATACAAAAGATCAAGTTTTGATTAAAAAATAAAAACTGGGGGAAAAACAATCAACAGGAACATACTTGTAGGAGATCCGTATGTTGGAGGCCAAGAGGGAGCGGGGAGTTGGGAAGTACAAAGAAAGTTTAAACTAGCTAATGTGCAACTATGGAAGATTGTAGGGCTGCTGCCAAAGGTTAGTTGCACAACAAATTCGCCTCCACTCTGCTTGGTTACACATACTCCCTTCAATCAATCTCACAGTGGGAATAAACGACAAACTAGCAGCTACAAAGACAACCTTCAACCCTAACCTTCTACATGAGCACAAAGTATTAACAGGAGTACTGGAATTTTGTTATAATAGTGGAAAGAGGAGAGTGCATCAGTCTATTTCAATACCAATTTTCATTTATACTGTTGGTCTTTATTCTGCACACAGATCTGCCATTCTTCTTCCTAATTCTTTAACAACGGAAAATGGTTTCTAAAATCCATATTGTAATTGCACCTTAAATGTATGCCGGAACTTAAACGCATACCAGGATAAAAAGTAATATGCCTCCTTTCAATCTCTTAGATCGCACAAATGCTATTCACTAATTTTTTTGTGGTTTTGCCTGGTTTAGAGACACTTTAATTCTAAAATGCCACCTATTTTGCTAAAATCAATTTCGAATTTCATCGTATTTTCTTACCAATTTACGGTTTTTCTAACACAGATACAAAATTAACTTCTTGAGGGCTGCACGGTCACTCATGCCTGTAATCCTAGCACTCTGGGAGGCTGGGGTGGGTGGATGGCTTGAGCTCAGGAATTTGAGAACAGCCCTGAGCAAGAGTGAGCCCCCATCTCTAAAAATAGATAGGCACTGTGATGGGCAGGATCTCACTCTTGTTCAGGCTGGTCTCAAACCTGTGAGCTCAAGCAATCCACCCACTTTGGCCAACCAAAGTGCTAGAGTTACAGGCATGAGCCACCTCGCCTGGCCTCTACACGTTCTATGAAGCAAATATCACCTTGATCCCCAAACCAAAAGCACCCAACAAGGAAAGAAAACTACAGACCAATATCATTAATGAATATGGATGCAAAAATATTGGATAAGATCCTAGCAAACAGAATTAGACGACACATCATAAAAATTACACACCACAGGGGTGGCGCCAGTGGCTCAAAGGAGTAGGGCACTGGCCCCATACGCCGGAGGTGGTGAGTTCAAACCCAGCCCCGGCCAAAATCTGAAGAAAAAAAAAATATATATATATATATATATACCTCAATCACGATCAGGTTGGTTTTATCCCAGGGTTATAAGGTTGGTTCAACACATGTAAATCTATGAATATAATACATCACATAAATAAATTAAAAAACAAAAACCATATAATTTTATTGATACAAAAAAAGCTTTTGATAATATCCAGCATCCTTTCATGATCAGAACACTAAAGAAAATAGGCTTAGATGTGACATTTCTTAAATTGATAGAGGCTATCTACAGAAAACCCACAGGCAATATCATATTGAATGGAGTACAACTGAAAACATTTCCACTCAGACCTGGAACTAGATAAGGATGCCCAATGTCTACACTGCTACTCAACGTGGTAATGGAAGTCTTAGCCACCACAGTCAGGTAAGAGGAGGTGATCAAGGTATCCAAATGGGGTCAGAGGAGGTCAATCTTTGAATCTTTATGGATGACATGATCTTATACTTGGAAAACCCCAGGGACTCAAGTACAAAGCTCTTAGAAGTGATAAAGAAATACAAGATCTAAGGATACAAAATCAATACTTATAAATCAGTAGCTTTTATATATATCAACAATAGTCAAGCCAAAAATATGCTCAAGGACTTTATTCCTTTTACAGTAGTGCTAAAGAAGATGAAATATCTAGGAATTTATCTAGCAAAGGATGTGAAAGATCTCTATAAAGAGAATTATGAAACCCTGAGAAAAGAAACAGCTGAAGATGTTAACAAATGGAAAAACATACCATGGTCATGGTTGGGAAAAATCAACATTGTTAAAATGTCCATACTACCCCAAGCAATCTACAAATTTAATGCAATCCTATCAAAGCACCAATGTCATACTTAGAAGAACTTGAAAATACAGTACTTTGTTTTATATAGAATCAGGAAAAAACCTCAAATAGCCAACACATTACTTAAAAATAAAAACAAATCAGGAGGCAGCACCTTACCAGATTTCAAGTCATAATACAAATCTATAGTGATCAAAACAGCATGGTACTGGCACAAAAACAGAGATGTAGATACATGGAACAGAATAGAGAATCTAGAGATGAATGCAGGCATGTATCGTCATTTGATCTTTGATAAGCCTAACAAAAACATGCACGGGGAAAAGATTCAATAAATGGTACTAGGAGAACTGGTCAGCAACCTGTAGAAGACTGAAACTGGATCTTCACCTTTCACCACTAACAAAAATTGCTTCTCACTGGGTAAAAGATTTAAACTTATGACATCAAACTATAAAAATACTAGAAGAGAGTGCAGGGAAAACGCTTGAAGATACTGGCCTGGGAAAATATTTTAAGAGTAGGAACACCCTGGCAATTGAAGCAACACCAAAAATATATTACTGGGATCTGATCAAGCTAAAAAGCTTCTGCACAGTGAACGGCACTACAGAGAAAGCAAACAGACATCCCTCAGGATGGGAGAAGATCTTTGCAGGTTATGATTCTGACTAGGTCCAATAACTAGAATCCACAGAGAACTCAAATTACTCAATAAGACAAAAACAAACAACCCCATTTTTTTTTGTGAGCAAGAGACTTGAACAAAAACTCCTCTGAGGATGACAGGTAAATGGCCAACAAACGCATTAAAAAATGCTCATCATCCTTTATCATCAGAGAAATGCAAATCAAAACCACTTTAGGTTAGCCCATATCACAAAAAACTGCAGATGTTGGTGTGGATGTGAAGAAAAGGGAATACTTGTACACTGCTGGTGGAAATGCAAGCTAATACAGCATTTTTGGAAAGAAGTATGGAGAATTCTCCAGGAACTAAAAGTTGACCTACTGATTGATACTGCAATTCCATTACTAGGCATCTACTCAGATGAACAAAAATCATTTTACAACAAAGACATTTGCACCAGAATGTTTACTGCAGCCCAAATCATAATTGCCAAGTCGTGGGAGCAGCCCAGATGCCCATCAAGCCATGAATGGATTAAAAAATTGTGTATGTGTACGCCAGGGAATACTGAGCAGCCACGAAAGGCGGAGGCTTCACGTTTTTATGCTCACCTGGATGGAGCTGCCACATATTCTTCTTAGTAATGTATCTCGGGAATGGGAAGAAAGTATCCAAAGTACTCAATACTATTATGAAACCAATATGTAAAAACTTACACGTTCTATGAATGATAAAACACAAATATAGTCCAGAAAGAAGGAGGGGAGAGGAGAAAGGGGGAAGGGGAGGGGAGGGGAGGAAGGCGAGTGGAGGGAGGGTGTTTGGTGGGATCTTACCTAATGTGCACAATGCAAGGGCACATTTCAAAATAACTAAGAGCGTATTATAAATGTCTTAGCACTAAAAATTAGTAAGGTGATGGTTACCTTAGTTTGATTTAAGCATTCCACATTCTATATCAAATCATCACACTGTACCCCATAAATGTATACAGTTACAATTTAATAAAAATTAAGTTAAAAAATAAAAAAAATTACTGCAGGAAAAAACCAAGATTCCAATATTTTTTGCCTTCATTTAATTTCTGCCTGAAAACACCTTAAATGCCACAAAAGCCTTAATATTTACATTTCGAGAATGAAATCCACATCTAGTCTTCAAAAGATGACAGGGTATTTTTCTTTAATTGGAGAAAGCATCGATAAAATAGGAAACTAGTAATGTTACATCTTAATTTTAAAAATTAGGAAATTCAATACAGTTTATTACCATTTTCAAGAATGCAAATCCCTATCATTCATCCAAACCAGAAGTTCTCTTTCAAAACAACAAATGAGATTAGAGACAAGATAGGGTAATGTGAAGGGAGGCTCTAATTTTGAAGTCAATCCCTCCTCAGTTCAAATACAGGCTCCCCTGTCTGCCAGCTGTGCAATCTTAGCCAAATTAGTGCAATTCTATGAGCCTTGGATTCTTTGCTGTCGGAATGAAATGAGATAATTTATGGGAAACTGCTAAAGTCATCCGTAAAGATAAATTAAGAACACGCTTATGAGATAGTCCCTAGATGTCAAGATACTTATTATATCATATACTCCAATTATACAGTCAACTGCATGAACAGAAATATTTCATGCCATGTATTCTAAGTAGAAATTTCGTTTTATTTAACTCTACTTAGGACTCCTCGTGGTTTCAAATCTGAATATTTAAGTTTCATCAATTCTGAAAACCAATCAGCAAATCTTTCCTTAAATACTCCCTCTCCTTTGTTCCTGTTGCTCTTTCCTTCTGTAACTCCTGGCAGAGGTCCTCAACCTGTGGGTCGCGACCCACAGGAACTGTATTAAAGGGCCTCAGCACTAGGAAGGTTGAGAACCACTGTGTTAGAGGCACATTAGATTTTCTACATTACTGAAAGCATCTGTTAGAACTTTGGTGGGGCTTGAATTCAGAATCCAACAGCACTAATATCTTCCAGTTAACCACTTCCTTCTTTAGCTACTAGATTTTACTGCTTGAAGTCATATACAGTACTATTTTAAAAGCCTTTGATCTTTTGGTGGTATGCTTTTCCCTATGTTTTCTCTTCTTTCTTTTTTTAGAGGGACTCTTGCTTTGCTGCCCTGACTGGAGCATAGTGGCATCATCATAGCTCACTGCAATCTCAAATTCCTGAGCTCAAGCAATTCTCTTGCTTCAGCCTCCCGTGTATCTGGGACCATGGCATGTGCCATCATGCCCAGCTAATCCCTCCTCTATTTTGTGTTTTTTTTTTTTTTTTTTTTTGGTCTCAGTCTTGCCCAGGCTGGTTTCAAATTCCTGGCCTCAAGTAATCCTCCTACCTTGAAGCCCCAAGTACTAGGATTACAGGCATGAGCCACTACATCCAGCCTCCTTTCCTAAGTTTCCACTTCAAATTTATAATACTTATGTTAAAGTCAGAAAATGCTTACTATGGCCAGCCATGATGGCTTGGTACTTTGGGAGGCTGGGATGGGAGGATCACTTGAGGCCAGGAATTCAAGACCATCCCAGGCAAAATAGCAAGAACCTACCTCTACAAAAAGTAAATTATTTTTACTACATACAAGGTAGACATACATATACAGACACATAAATAAAACAAATTAAAAATGCTTATTCTTTCAGGCTCCTGAGAGTCTAATGTTTGTTTCTGCTGGCTCTTGCTCAGGGTGAATTACTTTATAATTTTGAATTATGGGTTCCACTGCAGTGAGGGATTTTATCTGTGGGAATCTTGCATGGGTAGGCTTATGGCTCACTCCTTCTCAAGTGCCTACTGCCTAGGCATCCAAATCATGTTATCACTCAGAGCCACTTTTTAAACCTGATTATAAGCTGAGAAAGACATTAGTAAGAACCTTAAACCTCAGGGTTAACAGAGTCATGGTTACAAATTCTCAGGGAAGCCTCTGTCTTCAAAAGACTGTCCAAAGGAGGTTAAAAAAAAGAACTTCTCACAGGCATATTACCCCCCCAGGCATATTCCACCTCCACTCACCTCCCCTCCCCAACCCCACCTACCACCTCCACCCATCACTTTCTAGAACAGAGATCTTCAAAGGTCCTGGCTTTCTGTAGTTGCTCCAATTAGGGTCTTTGGCTTAGGCTCAAGGCCTCTTTTTCTGTTCCAATGTGCCAGTTACAATAAAATTCAAGCCCATTCGATAAGTGCCACTCTGTTCTCCAAAAATAGCTATTATAATATGTAACATTTATTGAACATTTAATGAATGTCAGGTACTGTGCTAATATTTTACATATTATTTTATTTAACTTTCATAGAACCTCTATTATTTTCCCCTTCTTACAAGATGAGGATACAGACTGAAATCCACATCTAGTCTTCAAAAGATGACAGGGTATTTCAGTTCTGCTAAGCTTATCAACTTGCTTAAGCTTATCTAGCAAGTAAGTAGCAGAACTGAAATCTGAACCCAGCTGTCTGAATTTAGAGTATGCTGTTAATCATGATACACTTCTTAGTGCCCAAGCTGGCACTAGATGCGTAGTCCTGCAATGGATTTCTGCTGAGTAAACACTTTCTTCAGCGTGTAAGTTTGTTATGAAGAAACCCTGAGAACACTGAAGTACATGGCAGTTTTTAAGAATAGAAATAATGGGCTCGGCACCTGTAGCTCACACGGCTAAGACGCCAGCCACATACACCAGAGCTGGCAGGTTCGAATCCAGCCTGGGCCGGCCAAACAATGACAACTACAACCAAAAGATAGCTGGGCGTTGTGGTGGGTGCCTGTAGTCCCAGCTACTTGGGAGGCTGAGGCAAGAGAATTGCTTAAGCCCACGAGCTGGAGGTTGCTGTAAGTTGTGACAACATGGCACTCAACCCAGGGCAACAGCTTGAGGCTCTTTCTCAAAAAAAAAAAAAAAAAAAAGGAATAGAAATAATTTTGGATCCTAATTCCAGTCATGTTTTGCACCTGAATTATAATATTAAAATGTCTATCTTACTGTGAAATTGTAGATTTTCTAATGATAGACAAGATTCATGTCATTAAGAGTTCAATAATTGTTACGTTTGTTATCAACATTGAAACAGAATCCTCCTTGGCCAGATGTGGTGGCTCATGCCTGTAATCCCAGCACTCTGGGAGGCTGAGGTGGGTGAATCGTCTCAGCTCAGGAGTTTGGGACCAGCCTGAGCAAGAGCAAGACCCCATCTCTACCAAAAATAGAAAAACTAGCCAGGTGTTGTGGTAGGCACCTATGGTCCCAGCTACTCAGGAGGCTGAGGCACGAGGATCACTTGAGCCCAAGAGTTGGAGGTTGCTGTGAGCTAACGTGGCATTCACACGTCATGGGGGTGAGCTAACTCAATCCCAGGGTGGCAGAGTAAGATTCTGCCTCAAAAAAAAAAAAAAAAAAAAAAAAAAAAAAATCCTCTTTGAGAAGAACTTACAAGCCAGTAGAGAGCACACATGTAGCAAGCAGTAAGACAGAATGAATAAATACTTAAGAGAAAGAGGAAAGAGGAAAAGCTGACCAGGGATCTGCAAAGCCACAGGATGATAAATGCACATTTCCTGGGAACACCAATTCACTCCAAAAATTGGGGGATGGGAGAATGCAGCAGACACTAATTTTTATGTGAAAACAAAACATATTATAAAGCAGAATAAAAAAATACAAAAATTCAAAAAAATCTTTAAGCTCACATAAATAACTTGATGGAAATGTTTGTTTTAAGTCTATTGTGAAGAGTGATCATAACAACACAGCACGAGAATAACAAGACACCTTTATATAGTGCTTTCTTGATGCCGGGTACACAGTAATTCCTTTATCCTCACAGCAATCCTGTTAGGTACAGTCAACTCCCTGTTATCCACGACTAAAGCAACAGGCACACGACCGGCCCCCCAACAAGTAAGAGTTGAAAGTTGGTGCACCAAGCCTACACTTTGTAAATCACTCCTTCGGGGCCCCTGTGTTCTCTGTAACAGTTTTAAGTGTTAATGTATGTTACTCGACATTTAAAATACATGGTAGTGAAGTTGAAAAGTATATTTACTGACAGCCATTTAACTAAAATTGTATCTTGCATTCACAAAGCTATGTTATAAACAGTAAAACCATGTTTCAGTAAGTGAAGTTTGTCTGTATTTGTCTTAATTTGCTTTGAATTAGTGTATTTCAATATTAACATCAAGTCAACACCGAGTTTATGGTATGGCCTGGACAGTAAAGAATACAGAATCCCGCCTGTTTTAAACAGTAACTCTCAAACAACTGGAAATTGCATTTATCTGGAATCTACTAATCGCATGGATAACAGGGAGAAACTGTAATTATTATTAGCACCACTGCCTTATAGATAAACTGAGGCACTACTAGGTTAAATAACTCATCCACCATCAAACAATTCTCAGAATTAGGCATCAAACACTGGCTTACGTCTGTGATAGAACCGCCTCTACAAACGGGTAAGTATTGAAGAGTTTGTATAAGTTAGAAGAAGTAGGGGAACTGTGACAATATTATTAACAATTAGGTTTCTTAGAAGAGTTCAATTATAACTTTGAGGAATCCATACGAAAACCTTTTCAGAGACCTACTTTTTAAAATAAGCATTATAATTTTGGGGGGTATCCAGTGGACACTGGCTCAAATTTGCTTGTTATTATACTTTAGAGCTTTTCTCAAGTTATTTTATGCACGTATATTGTTTCCCATTCCCAGCGCAAGCACTTGAAGCAAGAGACGTCTTACTTCTCTACAGCCCTTTACAACAACACAGCCCCAGGCAGATAAAGGGCACTTAATTAATGCTTGTTCAATTGTCCAACAATATTAAGCCCTTCTTTTACTACCTCTTACCTAAAGCAACAGACTTAGAAGAAATGGTCGTGTCAATTAGGATGATGTTTAAAATTTACTTAATAAAAACCGCAAGTATTATCTGGTTGGAAACAGAAATAGAGGAGAAACCAGAGAACATAAAGTATTTTTGTCAGCAAAAGATTAAATACGATTAGGACAAGTCAGCAAATTCAAAAAAAGCAGCATGAATTAGTTAAAAAAAAAAAAAAAAGGCAAATGAGTCAAATGAATGGGCTCACTCTCCTTTCTGACATAGCAATGTCGGAAAACTGTGAGCCTGTAATTGCAAATCTTTGTTGCTCATGCTATGCAAAGTAAAGGACAAAGTTTAAATATTTAAAGATATATTGAAGAACTATTTAAGTTCTTTTCTAAAATGGAGATGAGACAAATGGAATGAGGTCAGGGTCAAAATTATTTGATCCTAGCCTTTCCATTTTTGTTTCTTCAATTACAATTTTACTTGAAAGGTTCACCTTCTCAAGCTCTTGACTGGGTTTCTCCATTACAGAAAAATGTGAAAGATGTAATTTGATGTCCATTAAAAAGGCAAAATGTAGTAAACCTGTGAAACAAATGAAACAAAACTGAGAAATAAAAAAAAAAGAATTATGACTACCCTTATTGAAATTAATAAAACACGTTATTGCCAGGTACAGTGGT
Source organism: Loris lydekkerianus (assembly GCA_963574355.1). Lineage (NCBI taxonomy): Eukaryota > Metazoa > Chordata > Mammalia > Primates > Lorisidae > Loris > Loris lydekkerianus. Next base: position 29,546 of record CAUYPK010128248.1, read on the forward strand.
TGAGGCAGGAGGATCCCTAGAGCTCAGGAGCTCCAGACCAGCCTAATAAAAACTACAGAAACACTAGTCAGGAGCTGTGGTGGGCTCCTCTGGTCCCAGCTACTCAGGAGTCTAAGGCAGGAGGATCCCTTGAACCTAGGAGTCTGAGGTTGCTGTGAGCTAGGTTTGGCAACAGAGTAAGACTCTGTCTCCAAAAAAAGAAAATACATTATTTTACTAATAGGATGCTCCTGAAATTTGAAAGGTAAAAGACTAAAATAATCAGAATAACCCCAAATTCCAGTGAAAGTGGAAACACACTTTGAATATCAGGTATGAAAGGGTGTACATAATATAAGATATTATCCAGACAAGTGGGTTTCAGACGTAACTTTATTCCAAGATTCTGTTCAAAACAGACCCACAGGATGATTAGAGGGCCTAGGAGAACTGGACTAAGGAGGTAAACGCAGGGAAGAGGCTCTAAAAAGAGCAACATGGGATGGGGTGGGGGGTGTTATGGGAGGAAACAGCAAAGACATAATAACAATGCAACAGTATTTGGTTCTATAGTTTACACTTTTATTTCATCAGAATTATCAATTCTGAAGGTTTTTTAAAACCTCAAAAGCATTTTCACCAAATGATTTCCTTAATTATTTCCTCCCTGAGGTAAAAGATGTCCACTCTAGTAATCTTCAACAAGGGTATAATTTGGCAATGTCTCATCAAAAACGAAAAAAGAGAGGGCAGAATGGTTCCTCAAAACATAAAAACCTAACCAATATTTAAAACTTTTTTTTTTTTTTTTTTTTGAGACAGAGTCTTCCTATGTCACCCTCAGCAGAGTACCATGGCCTCACAGATCACAGCAACCTCAATTTCTCGGGCTTACGCGATTCTCTTGCCTCAGCCTGCCAAGTGGCTGGGACTACAGGCATCCACCACGATGCCTGGGTATTTTTTGGTTGTAGTTTTCATTGTTGTTTAGGAGGCTTGGGCCAGGTTCGAACCGCCAGCCCTGGTGCATGTGGCCGGCGCCCTAACCACTGAGCTATGGGCGCCGAGCTAATACTTAAAACTTTTTAAAGTAAAAACATGTTAGAACGAGATTTCTAAATATTTCCATTCTGACGCTTGCCTAAATTTTTAAGGTCGAGTTTCCATGTATTTCTAAGGGCAAAATTCATGCCTCTTATCAAACACTTAGTAAGTGCCACCAAGCTTGATGCAATGTACCTGTGGGAGGGTGGGGGGAATAAGGTAAAAGGAATTAAGAAGTACAATTTTTGTTCAAGATTACTCTGTTTGAAAAAAGAAAAGTGCATGTACAAGAAACAACAATAAGAGGCAAGAAAAAAGTGATGAAGTGTAAGAAAAAAACACTGAGCTACAAATATTGAAGTCTGCATTCTAAACCAAGCTCTGTTAATAACTTGTTTGAAGACCCTGGGCAAGACCCTTATCCCCTCTCAGCTTTAATTTCTTCAGCAATAAAATCAGGAGATTGGACACAGAAAGAGTATCTTTAAGGGCTCTTTCAAGTCAAAGCATTTACGTCACTATTTCTCTTGAATGAGCATACTAAAAGAAAGAATTATGATGATTCTTAAGCACTGACATATTATTTTTACTTATAATCTCACGTAAAGACACAAAAACAGAATTCGCATGTGCTTATAACTCTAACAAAACTATTAAATCAAATTTACAAATTAATATGAGCGTTAAAAACACCAATTTAAATTTAATGACATTAATTTAATATGATGCTGCTCTGGGAAAATTAAGTTCTATTCACAAATTGAACATGGTATATAAAAGGTGCTTGTTTCAGCAGCACATATACTAAAGAAAATAAAATTCCAGAGTGAGTCCTGTGGCTCAAAGGAGTAGGACACTGTCCCCATATAGAGGGGGTAGCGGGTTCAAGCCTGGCCCTGGCCAAAAACTGCAATAACAACAAAAAAAAGAAAGAAAAAGAGAAAATAAAATTCCATATGGAAAACACAATTTCTAAAATTATAAACTCTAAGTCAAAAGATCACTAACTTATGTTCTATTGTTCTTTTGAATAAGAAGCAAAAACTCATTAATTCTATCATTTCAGAAGTTATGAAACTTCGCAAAGAGTTTAGGCTGATGTTTACTTTTAATTAAGGCTCTCATCATCTCATATATTCCTTTCAGTCCATCCTGCATATCAAAGGCAGATTCATCTTCAAAAAACACTAGCTTTCTGTTTTACATAATAAAAACAGTGACTCCATATACTTAGGGGTAATTCCTCATGTTTCAAAAATGAGATACCACTATCAATTTAGCTAGTGCTGCCCCGTCTCATGTTCTTACTTAGCATTAAAATAAACGTATCTGTTCAACCCAGACGTATCTCAACAACAACATCCTACTACCAATATCCCATGATCTCCCATTCCCTTATTACTCTCAATCTGTACTACCATTACCTGGACTGTTCAACCACAACAACTCCAGACTCAGGGTTTTTTTTCTTTGCTACACTATCAGTCTCCTTCTAGCATTACTTCTTTCCTACCTAGCACTGAATCCATGTATATCATCTCTAGGTACTTCGTTAGTCCTCTTAAACTTCTACTACACTCACTCTAAAGACCTTGCAGTCTCCTCATTGCACCCACTTTCTCTGCCCTTACAGCTAAGCTGCTATCTAAAAAACTACGCAGTTTTCTGCAACTATCTGCAACTACGCAGACTGGTAACTCTCTAAAAGCTGTATTCATGCAACTTCAGCTAGACCACTCAATGCTGGCCAGAGCTCCCAGGATATCCTTCCAAAACTATTCTAAACTTTGATCACCAGCCTCCCGTCCCCTGCTTGTTCCAGGCTCAGCAGACTGTCTTACCTGGATAAGTAAAGTGAGGTTATCAGATGTTAGCTGGTAACCAGGATTTTCCCCTCTACCTCAGTAGAATGTTCTACCTGCTGTTCAAGGATAATTTTCCTACCTGTACCAAATTTCCTACCCACTTCCACTCCATCAGGGAGCATGAATGTGCAATCAAGCTATCCATGGACCCATTCTTTTCACTGGGTAGGACATCATTACAAACACATCTGTGGATAACTCTTGGGACTTACAGCAAAAACTCAACCACAAGAGTTACCTTCCTGTAAAATGAACAGAGGGAAAACAAATTATAATAAACAAAGCATCTCGTAACATGCTAGAAAAGTATAAAGATTATTTCCTAAAGTTACAGAAGATGTAAGGTAAGACTTGGCGCTCACAGCTGAGTGCTTAGGGCATTGGCCAAATGCACCAGGGCTGGTGGGTTTGAACCCGACCCAGGCCTCCTAAACAACAATGACAACTACACAACAACAAAAAATAGCCTGGCATTGTGGCTGGCACCTGCAGTCCCAGCTACTTGGGAGGCTGAGGCAAGAAAACTGCTTAAACCCAAGAGATGGAGGTTGCTGTGAGCTGGGATGCCACGGCACTCTTCCAAGGGCAACACAGTGAGACTCTGTCTCAAAAAAAAAAAAAAAAAAAAAAAAAAAAAAAAAAAAAGAAAAAAGAAAGAAAGAAAGATGTATGGTAAGATACTTGAAGATTTTTTAAAAAAAGAATCACTATTAGCTTTTCTTATAAAATAATCTACTAAATTATTTTTGTTTTAAATAAAGTACTACTGAAAAATGAAGCTTCTATATAGGGATCCTTACAAAGCTATAGTTGTTTAAAAGAGCTAGATTTAGGAAGTACATGCAATAATTAACTAAATTCAAATTAATTCTGTGCTTCTCATCCTTTTTTTAGACACACACTCCTTAAAGAATCTGATGAATGCTAAGAATTCCCTCCTTAGATAAATACACATATACTACTAATAATTATAAATGTAATTTTAAGGGGCTTACATATGCCTGAAGCCTATTCTTGGAGGCTTCTCCTAGGTTAAAAACTCAGATGACTCCCCTACGTTATATTTTCCTCATAACAAATTGCTACCTGTTGGCAGGGCACAGAGGCTCACACCTGTAACCCTAGCACTCTGGGAGGCCAGGGTGGGAAGACTGCTTGAGTTCAGGAGTTTGAGACCAGCTTGAGAAAGAGCGAGACCTGTCTTAACTAAAAACAGATAAATTAGCTAGGCACTGGTTAGGCATCTGTAGTCCCGTTTACTCAGGAGGATCGCTCGAACACAAGAGTTTGAGGTTGCTGTGAGCTAGGGTGACATCACAGCCCTCTAGCCTGGGCAACGGACAAAGTGAGACTGAGATTCCGCATCAAAAACAAATAAACAAACAGACAAATAAATAAATAGGCAGCTGGTTTCCATCCCTACAACATCTAAACAAATACATATATTAATCCCTATCCTGATGTTTACGCTAATGGTGACATACCAATTTATGATTTACATCTCCAACCCTGGAAATTCACAGAAAGGCAGGCATGAAGATAGACAGGTGTAAATATGAATATGCTTTCTTATCATAAGACATCCAAGGGAATTTTTTTTTTTTTTTTTTTGAGATAAGGTCTTGCTCTGTCCCCAGGCTAGAGTGCAGTAGCATAATCATAGCTCACTGCAACCTCCAACTCCTGGGTTCAGCAATCCTCCCACCTAGCCTACCGTGTAGCTGGGACTACAGATACGTGCCACCACATCAGCTAATTTTTTCATTTTCTGTAGAGATGGGGGTCTCGTTGTTGCTCAGGCTGATCTTGAACTCCTGGCCTCATGCAATGCTCCCACTTTGGCCTCCCAAAATGCTAGCATACCTGGCCAACAGAATTTATTTTGATAGAGTTTGAGAGAAGAAAATATTCCAGATATGGCAGTTTATTCTAGGTTAGAAATCCTAAGGAAAAGAACAAACCAAATCAGGGAAAAATCTGTACCAGAGAAGGATACCTTCCAGTATCTGTGTGCTCAACGCTTCCTTGCCCTCCTTTTCTTCTGGGTTAATCCATCAGACACCATCAGTAAGATGGGAGAGATCAATGGATTCCGAGTGCTAAATTAAAGCTGCTGGTCAACTGCCAACAGAAAAAACACGAATTTTTTAGTAGTTGTACTTTTCTCTAGTAAAAGTTCATTTACCCCTTTTCTCTTTGGAGCATTATTACTTTTTCCCATTCATGAGAAAGGGTCTCGCTCTGTTGCTCACACTGGAAGGCAGCGGCGCAGAGACAGTTCGCTGCAGCCTGGAACTCTTGAGCTCATGTGATCCTTCCACCTCTACCTCTCAAGTAGCTGGGACTAGAGGTGTGTACCACCACAATAGCTAATTTTTTTCTCTTTTGTAGAAACGGGGTCAAGACCCAGGCTGGTCTTGAACTCCTGATGTCAAGTGATCCTCCTGCCTCAGTCTCTCAAAGTGCTGGGATTATGGATGTGAGACACTGCACCTAGCCTACTGTAATAAGGAAGAAAAGAAGAAAAGAGGTAAAGAGTAAGATTTGTATTCCTACCCACTCCAAGTTTATAATAAAATATGGCCTATTCTGACTTATCAGCTTTCCACAGAATAAACTAAAAAGGAGAGGAAAAAAGCAGAATAAGCCATAGAGACATTCGGGGTGTTATCTTTACAATTAACCTGAAGAGTTAGAGGAAAATGGAAATTCTCCACCAAAGGCTATACAGAGTACATGGTTTCATACAAAGTATTAAGAAATACCACGGTTTTATACAGACTATCAAGAAATACCATGTTTTTATACAAAGTATTAAGAAATACTTTGAATGAAACATGGAAAGGACAGGGACAGTGGCTCACGTCTGTAATCCTGGCGCTCTGAGAGGCCGAGACAGGTGGATCTTGAGCTCAGGAGCTCAAGACCAGCCTGAGCAAGAGTGAGATCTCGTGTCTACTAAAAATAGAAAAAAAGCTAGCCAGCCATCATGGCAAGCACCTGTAGTCCCAGCTACTTGGGAAGCTGAGGCAAGAGGATAACATAAGCCCAAGAGTTTGAGGTTGCTGTGAGCTGTGACGCCATGGCACTCAACCCCCGAGCACAGAGTGAGACTCTGTCTCAAAAAAAAAAAAAGTACATGGAAGCTTTGGTTATAAAGCACACATTCTTAGAATATGCTGTCTCAGCCTAGGTAAGTGTCCTAGAGCAGAATTTTGCTAAGTTTTTTCTGCCATAGAACAATAATCTCTGAAGCTTCAAGGAAGGCTAGCCACAGACACGAAGGTCAAAGTCCTGTTGGTGTTCTCTTGGCAATCCTTAGGTTTTCCCAGATACACAGCTGAGAAAGGAAGCATAAAAATAAAGGAGGAATCAAAACATATGAAGCTATAACCAACCAAGAGGCCACTGATAGAATAGCTAACCTCTTGAATTAAATATTCTTTTCCTTGAAGTTATTTTGAAATAGACTTTCGCTGGCTTGTGAAAAGATAAGCTTAGGTGGCTATACAACTTGTCAGATGAATTTTAAAACAAAAGTTCAAATGCAATACTAATAAGATAAACTTTCTTTTCCTAGTCACAAAACATTCATTATATGATTAAAATAGGGACGATACATGACATTACTTCTAATTTTGGCTCTTTAAAATGCTTACCCAATGCTACAGGTACAACCCTAATTGGTTGGCAAGACAATGAACTTTACAACAATTATTTTTTTAAATAGTTGGAGCAAAAGGAATCCAGAATTGTATTTTGACAGGCACACATTATCTTTCCTTTCCACATGATTAATGATGATGAAAAATGGGAAGTCCTAAGCAATGGCAGGGTGAGTGGTAAAATGGCAAAAAAGTTCCCATCATCAAGTATGTTAAAGAGCAGAATCTCAAAACTAGGACAAAAACAATTTAAGAAATCTCAAGCTAATATAAGACCAGAATTTTTTGAATTTCTTTAAATAATATTACAAATGTTTGAAAAACAGAACTATTCCCTGGTTAAAAGGAAATATAATTTTCCCCATGGGAATGATCCCTAAATAAAGGAAAGCCTGTATTCATGTGAATCTTATAGGCCCTAAACTGGAGAAAATGAGACATAACAGTATAAAGAAATATATAGAGAGGGTTAGAATTTCTCAATAAGCATATAATCTTTTTGGAGGCCATTTAAACCTCATTAGGGCTTTTTTAAAAGCTGAAAACTGCCAAATTGTCAATTACTCTTCCTCAAATACCTAAAATAAATTTGCAAGACTAATTTGTTAGAACCAAACAATGTATTTTCTTTATTATTCAACTAGAATGGTGCCAACACACAGTCATCTACTTTTAAACATAAGAGAAAACACTATTATTTTCCTACAGAAAGTGCACATCTCTCTCACGGAACAAGCAACACCCATAACTACACCCCTTGCACACATGTCTCTGATTATCTACTACTCCACACAATGACTATACCATGCCAGGTTTATAACAAGTAGATTTTACATTCAGAGTTTGTTTACTGCTTGGGTAATTTATAATTTCTTTATACCATAAACGTTGGGAAGAGGGCAGGTCTCTTGTATTGAATTACACTGAATATTAATTAGGTCATCAGGCTAATTTTGACGTTAAATATAGACTTAAAACATTATAGCTAACGTAGAATTTAGTGAAGTTTATTAGAGCATAGGGGTCATGGGTAGGAACAATGAACTCCACTGTGGTAAGCTGCCTTCAGGGTTATCTTTTAGTTATATCAGCTCTGAACCAGGGATAGAACCCCATACAAATCTCGGTCTCTGTTGCAAAAACAATTTAAAGCACACACCTAGACAGTATGTCAGTAACTTCACAAAAAATTGCCATATTTCCTTTAAAATTCTCCCTAGAGTACACTACACAAGTTACCTCTTCTGTTCTACTAAGGTACCCAGTGTTCTAGAGCCATAAAACATACCCTCTTCTTTTCTAAACTTTGCTAAAAGATTTTATCTTTCTTGATAAATAATAGGTAATAATAATAAAAGGTAAATAATAATAATAATAAGCACATTTACAAAAGTATTAACCATACCTGAATCTGAGAAAACTCTACAAAAGCAGGTACTCTACCTGTATAAATAAAGCTCAATCTTCTTGTAAGTCAAGTTCTTCCTACTTAATACCAAAAGATTTAGTAGACAAAGACTCACACAATGCCTTGACACATTGTTGACATGCAGATGTAAATAACCATAATATGACACCCCAGGAAATGACTGAGCATTCCATTCATCTTAAGTCCCTCACTAAACAAGCATGGGGCCCAATGTTAACACAGTCAACATGAAGAGGAAGAGACCTCTTTGAACTCTCTTCCTGCATAGGAACTCCTCAATTTGAACATCACAGCACTACAGAAACAGGCTTTTTAAATTTGCCCCATAGAATCAGACTCTCAAGGAAGAACATTATCTTATGGCAATCCTATAGATATGGGGTAGCCATTAGGTATATTCCACTACTGAGCGCTTGAAATGTGGCTAATCCAAACTGAGATGTGCTGTAAGTATAAAATACCAGATTTTATGGATTTAGTATGAATTAAAGTTAAACATTTCATTATTAACTTTTAAAATTGAATTCATGTTGGAAATGATATACATAGGAGTAAATAAAATATATATTAAAATTATTTTACTTGTCTCTTGTTACTTTGTTAATGTAACTACCAGAAAATCTTGAATTACTTATAAGAGGCTTGCATGACGTTTGTATTGAACCGTGTTGCCATAGGCATATAGCCTGAATTCTGACACCAAACAATAATTATCCCTTGGCATTTCATAATTAAAGTTGTCATTTAAAAGTCAAAATAAAAAGCAGCATCCCCCCCTCCACCAACTTAACTGAGATAACTTAATAAGAAAAATAACTTTGAAATACTGTAAAAAGTATTGGTAGAATTGCTTCATTCTGGCATCACTTTAAAGAAAGATTACTTCAAAAAGGCAAAAATAGCACAGGATACAAAAACCACAACTGTTAAGAAGGTAAGATAGAAATACTGTGCACTGGGTGGTGCGTGTGGCTCAGTGAGTAGGATGCCAGCCCCATATACAGAGGGTGGTGGATTCGAACCTGGTGGCAGCCAAACTGCAACAAAAAATAGCAGGGCGTTGTGGCGGGCACCTATAGTCCTAAGAGCTGGAGATTGCTGGGAACTGTGACGTTACAGCACTTTACTTAGGGCGACAAAGTGAGACTCTGGTGTCACAAAAGAAGAAAAGAAATACTGTGTGCTAACCAAAATTTTCTAATAAAGTTTAAATGTTGATTATAAGGTTTATTTTCAAAGTGAAATGGACATTTTTCATTTCTAGCACCTGGGGCTTCAGAAAAATAAGATGTATAAGATTCCATTATCAAACACCTGCAACCACAATCAAGTGAACCAAAAACAGTATCAAAAGGAGAATGATTATAAACTAATTCTCTTTCCCAAAACCAAAAGAAAATAACACCATTCAAAACCAAATAAAAAAAACTGCATCAGTTTCTCCAAGACAGAGTAGGCCAATTTTGGTCCAGACATTATGAAATTAGAAAATATTTAAAAGAAGTATTTGTTTTACCCACCACTTTTTAATTTTAAAGTAAGTATTTATAATGTGTGTGCGTGTGTTTTTTTAAACCAGTTTCTTTTTAAAAAGTATGTTTTAAAAGTGAGAAATTAAACAACACATTTCCGTGAGTGAACTGTGTCCTTCCTATAAGACATCATTCTGCTTTATTTGATTTTGGAGTATTTAGGCCTTCAGGGCTTTGGGGGAGAAAATCCAGTGTATTTCTGAATAGAATATATGAAAATGTTTTTTAAGGGGAGAGTTCAGTAAAGGATGGAGGGGCTATTTCAGGTGTTCAGAGGATGCAAAAGTCATTTCTACAAAATTGTCAACGAGGAAACTATTTTAGTAAGGATTTAAGGACCTAAGAACAAGGAGTGAGTGCCTAGGGCTTCTACAACAGCTGAGTAAATACCTTCTATGGTGTCCTAAGAAATTTACAATCCAAAAAAGGCCATGCTTGGCTGTCAGTTCTTTATCTGTCCGAGCTTCATCAGCGGAGTATAATCTTCAGACTACTGCCAGGTGATACATTCTTAAGAAACCTTTTTCTTGTGCACCTAAATGCCAAGCTCAATTACGCTCCCAGTAGAGTAAGCAGAAAGGATTGTACATATTTTAAAACAGGGAGTTGATTGGCTGCAGTTTCCTGCCTTGGTAGAAAGGATACTGGGTAAAGCTCTTTCTTAGCATGATCCTCGAACACTGAAATCACTCTCCAAGAATCAGGTCTTCTATCATTGTCCAGTAGATAAAAAGACTGCCAAAATTTCCATTGCTGCAGCCTATTTTTAGTCTTTGAAATTGCTCTTTTAAATCGCATTCCACAGTACAACGTGTTTGACTAAAGTTTATACAGGCGATAAAATAAACATCCAAAGATCTTAATCTTTCTATGTTTACGAAACAATTTTAAGCTTCTAAATCTTAATTTTAATCTTAATGTTAAGTCTTTCAAACACAAATGAAAAATGAAAAATTAAGGTAAACATTGGCCAGGAAGGAGCAACCACAGGGACACACCAGGTGGTTCCTGGTAACCAAAGTGGTGAGGGTGGGGGGACCAGGTACGGGGGAGAAATGAAAACCACCCCCAAGGTGGAGAGACCGAGCTGCGGGCAACAGGACAGAAAGGAACAGAGACGCAGGGGAAGCCGCAGGCTCCTGGAAAAGCTGGGTAAGGAACGACTTCTGGTGCTAGTGCCCTAGGGAGCCAGAAAAAAATTGGCGCGATGCGCAGGGATAAGAGACCCACAGGGGCTGCAGGAAAGAGGAAAACAGGCGAGCAGAGAAAGGGCGGAGGTGAGGGAATCCGACTACACCTAAGCGGGGGCAGAGGCGGCGCTGGAGGAGGACAGCGCACGGGGAGGAGCGAGGGGTTCCCCAAGGCTTTCCATCCCCGCCGCGAGCCGGCTGGTCCCCTGCACCCCGCTCTTCCTCTCCTCACCTGCGAATCGGAGGCGAAAGGACGGCTACCGCCGAGCGCCAGGTCTGTTTCCAGCCCCGCTGTCTGACATGGCGGCCGCCGCGCTGTCACAGCGCTTGCACGGGTCTCCCGAGGCTCCGGTGGAGGAGACACCTCTTGCCTCTCCGCCCCGCCTCTCTCTGCGCACCCCTCACGGCCGGCCAGCTGGCGGCAGGCGGCCCGCGACCGCGGAGCATAGAGCGCGAGCGGCTAGAGAGGAAGCGCCCAGCGCGGACAACCATAGAGTACGCGGGCGGACACTGCGCGGGCTGGTTAGTCCACTCGCAGTCCTCGGGCGCTGAGGCGGGACGGAAGCGGAAGTGAGACAGAAAAGCCGGAAGGATCGGTGGTTCGCATGCGCTGTACAGTGTTGACTTCCGTCTTGGCTGTTGCAGCCTCAGGAGAATGCTGCACGTGGGGCGCCCTACTTGGAGTTGACCGAAGTAATGAACCTGGGTGACCCTTAGGGCCGACCGTAGAGGCGAGGACATGTGGGTTCCGGTGGTGGGGCTTCCTCCTCGGCTGATGCTGTCAGCCTTGGGGGGCGCTGGTCGCTTTTGCCTTTTGGGGTCCGGAACGGCGACGCTAAAGGACTTGCGGTTGGGGAACCGTCGAGGTTTGTCTGAGTCCTGCCCACAGGAGTTGCCCTGTCCGGATTTCAATGAATCGCCCTCTGGGGTGTACAAGTACCGAGGAGAACCCAAGCGCTATGTGAGCAATCGGAAATTGGCCGAGACTGTGGCCCATATTCTGCAGGGGAAACGAAGAGCTCAACAACTATTATTGGAGTGCAATCCAGGTAAGTACAGCTGGATTGCATTTTCTTAGAAGTTCATTACTTCTGCAGACTTTTATTGACCATCCTTTGAGTGCTATTTAAGGCACTATTTCCTTCAAGCAGCTTCATTGGACAGTGTCTGCTTTGACAATGGCACCAAAAAATATTTCTATAGCAATTTGCACTTTACACAATACTTTGATAAAATATGCTCTTAGATTCCACATCCTCGGAATAAATGAAAGCCCCACTTTCCAAAATATAAAATATTATTTCATTCCATGCCTCTCCTAAAAAGCATAGCAAGATGTTGAGAACACAAGATTTTTAGACTGTTTGAATCTTACTTTTTTTTTTTGACACAGTCTTACTATGTCACCCTCGGTAGAGTGCGGTGGCGTCACAGCTCACAGCAACCTCAAACAAACACTTGGGTTTAAGCGATTCTCCTGCCTCAGCCTCCGGAGTAGCAGGGACTGCAGGCGCCCACCACAACGCCCGTCTATTTTTTGTTGCAGTTGTCATTGTTGTTTTGCTGTACGGGGCTGGCTCAAACCCACCAGCCTGTATGTGGCTGGCGCCGTAACCACTGTGCTACGGGCGCCGAGCCTGAACGTTAACTTTTTAAAGCGCTACGGTCAGTTCTCTTTACATTTGACAATATCTAATGGTTAAAGGATGGTTAAAGCATCCAGATAGTTCATGAGTAAGTGGTAGGCTCACAGTATTCCTTGTTGGATTTTTTTCTTCTAATAAGTAGTGAAATACTGTGATTAAAACTGCAAGTTTGCAGCTGGCAGAGTGGTTTTAAAGCCAAGCTGCACTACTTACCAGTCGTAATGGTGGAGTGAAGTGCCCGTATGTATCTATCCTCCAGTTTCCTCACAAATGAAAAGGAGAGTACCGTCGACATACAAAATTAGGTATTCAATGTAAGTATATCTAATAAAAGTTCGATATGGAAAGAAATTATATTGTTTCTCTTACTGGTAAACTTTTTGTTCTGTTAATTTACTAGGTCCTGGAATCCTGACTCAGGCATTGCTTGAAACTGGTGCCACAGTGGTTGCCCTTGAAAGCGACAAAACATTTATTCCACATTTGGAGGTATATTTTTCGTTGCTAAAAGTGTGTTATGATTCTGTTAACTGAACTTTTGAATGTCTTAGGGAAGTGGAATTAAGCACATTGTTTTTATAGAATACCTTTTAGGGGCCATGTCTTAAATACCTTTATTATACTCAGTAACAGAAACCCAATAAGTATTCAATACTTGTTGAAAGACAGATTTGGAATCCTCACACTTGTTTCCTAGTTCTGTCTCTGCTACAGACTGGTTGAATAAGTGTGAACAGAGTGTGTAACTAATGTTGTTACACTTGTTTCCTCGTCTCTGGTAGGCTATGCTGTAAGCCTACCTTCTGTGAGTTTGAAATGAAACTGGAACGAATGCTAAGATTAGGTTAATGGGTCCAGGGGTGTCCAACATTTCTTTTTTCTGCCATGCTTTGGAAGAATAAGAGTTGTCTTGGGCCACACAGTAAATACACAAACGCTATGCCTGTAATCCTATTCTAGTGCTTTGGAGGACCAAGGTGGGTAGATTGCCAGAGCTCAGGAGTTCCAGCGTGAGACCCCGCCCTCCCCCCCACTAAATAAAAACCAGTTTAGTGCCTGTAAACTCAGCTACTCATGAGACTGAGGCAAGAAGAGTTAGAGGTTTTTGTGAGCTATGATGCTGTACACATTCTACCCAGGATGACAGAGTGAAGCTCTGTCCACCCCCCAAAATGTACAGACACTAACAAAAGCAGATGAGCAGATGAAAAGGTCTGCGTATACTGTTCACCATATTGGACACTACAGATAAGCAAAACAGTCCTCAACTAATCTGCATGTAGGGCGCAAGATGGACACTTCTGAAAGCCTGAATTTAGGTACGGGCACTGAGCCTGCAAAATCATTTTAAACCTTATTAAATACTAACAGAATTTTCTATGCATGTAAAAACCTCAGTGTGCACAGCAAAAACATACTACCCTCTTCTGATTTTTTTTGTGAATGGAAATAAAGTTTATGAAGTTTGTAGCTCATTCTTGCCTTCACTACTGAGGTCTTTAGCGGTACTATGAGATGAGCAAATCAGCATAGTGAGAAGAACAAGGTATATTGGATTTCTTCCAGTGGACAAGGTCTGTGGTTGCCTTTGTCTTTAGAAAAAGTAAATGAAAAATTGAAGGGAACATATACAGTGATCTACACAATAAACTAAGTCCATTTGGCAGATAACTGACTAGATTACCCTCGGATAAAAGAGATACTCTCTTGACTTTGCCTTTTTTCACTTTGGTATTATAATTGTTTTTTTCTATAATGAAATGTTTTTCATTTCCTCTTCTCATTAATCACTACGTAGCTCACTCCCTGAGTCCAGCTGTGATATCCTAATCTTTGCCTGGGGCTCCAAGTAGTCACTATTGAGTAATTAGAGATTGATATCAAGAAGTTTTTTGAACAGCTGAAGCTATCATGAAAAAAATAAAGAAAATACAAGGATAAGGCCTGGCGCAGTGGCTCACACCTATAATCCTAGCACTCAGGGAGGCCCAGGCAAGTAGGTTGCCTGAGATCACAAAGTTTGAGACCAGCCTGAGCCAGAGTGAGATGTCTTCTGTAAAAAAGTAGCTGGGTGTTGTGGTGGGCACCTGTAGTCCCAGCTACTTGGGAGACTGAGGCAAAAGAATTGCTCGAGTCTGTGAGTTTGAGGTTGCCATGAACTGTGGTGTCACAGCACTCTACTGAGGGTGACAAAGTGAGACTCTGTCTCCAAAAAAAAAAAACAAAAAAACCCAACAACAACAGAAGAAAAAAGGATCAGTAAGAATTTAGGTTATTTCTGTTTTGGGAGGTTTTGCTTGGTAAGGTAAAATTATTATATTTTCACCACTTTCTGTGCATAGTTGACTTTTTCTTCTGTTAAATTTTAGGTATGTAGTAATATTTTCTTTATGTCTTTATGGAGGTGGTAATATTTTTTTTTAAGAAGATCTTTGAATTATTTTAGATTTTGAAGTAGAACTTTGAATTGTTGCAAAGACTACTTAACTGAAAATTTTCTAACATGTTATCTCTGTTTCTTTTTAGACTTTAGGACACAATCTAGATGGACAGCTAGATGTCATCCACTGTGACTTCTTTAAAATGGATCCTAGAAATAGCACACAAGTCAAACCACCCATTCTGTTTTCACATATGCTTTTTCAGAATTTGGGAATAAAGGCACGTCCTTGGTCAGCAGGTAACTTTTGTAATTCACTAAAGGAGATGACTTGTAATTTGTCAACTTTCTTTAGCAGTATGCTTGGTTTGTTGACAAGATTTGCATACAATTTATATTGTACAATTTTTGAGTGGATGATTTTACGTTGGATATGGCATTTCCCTCAGCTGGACACATAACCAGTTTATTTTCCCAAAGGCCAAGTTCCATATCAAAGGAAGATGCTGAGGCTTATTTTTAATTGAAATAAACCTTAATATAGTCTATTAACAAGAAAGTATGATCAGAGGAACGAATGTTAAGAACTTTATTCAAATGTTTTTACTTGTATTTCTAACAGGTGTACCTTTAAAAGTAATTGGAATTTTCCCAATTAGAAGTGAAAGAAAAGTACTTTGGAAACTTTTATATGACCTATATTCCTGTACTTCTATATATAAATATGGACGAATAGAACTAAATATGTTTATTGGTGAAAAAGAATACCAGGTAGGTTATTAACAAGTACCTATATTTTGTTTTAAATGAGTTCTGTGATTTTTCTCTGAGTAGTTTAAATCTGCAGTTTTAACATAGGGCTCATGACATGAGAGAAGGAAGATTGTTTTAAAATTTCTGTAGAGCAGTCTTTAGATTAAGGTTGTTTTTAAAGTGTACAGTTCAGTAGCATTGAGTATATTCCCATTATACAACAATTACCACCATCATCTCCAAAATTTTTTATTATTCCATACTGAAACTCTGTATCCATTAAGCACTAACTCCCTATTTATCTCTCCCCTCATTCCCTAGTAACTAGTGTTCTACTTTCTGTCTCTCTGAATTTGAATATTGTAGGTACCTCATTTAACTGGAATCATACAGTATTTGTCTTTTTGTGTTTTCCAAGTTCATTCATGTTAAAGTGTGTGGCAGAATTTCAATTCTCTTTTAGGCTGAATAATACTCCACTGTATGTATGTAACCAAAATCTGCGTATTCATTCTTCCATCAATGAACACTTGGTTGCATCTATCTTTTGGCTATTGGGAATAATGCTGCCCTGAATATGAATCTGTATCTCTTAAAGTACATATTTTCATTTCTTTTGAGTGTATATCTAGAAATGGTATTGCTGGATTACGAGGTTATTCTGTGTCGTTTTTTGAGGAATAGCCATACTGTTTTCTGTAGTGAATACACCATTTTACATTCACCAGCCACTTATTTTCTTTTTTTTAAAATGATGTTCTTATAGTATAAAATGAATTTTCTTTGCTTCTTTTTTTTTTTTAATTTTAGAGATGGGGTCTTGCTATATTGCCGAGGTTGGGCTCAAACTCTCAAACTCCTGGGCTCAGTGGATCTTTCTGTCTTCAGTTTCTCAAGTTGCTGGGTCTGTAGGCATGTGCCCAGCTTATGTAGTACTTCATTGTGATTTTGATTAGCATTTTCATTATGATTAGCTATGTTGAACATTTTTTCATATACTTATTGACCATTCATGTATCTTCTTTGGAGAGATGCCTCCAAAGAAGGCCTGTTTTTTTTTTATCAGGTTGTTTTGTTTGTTACTGAGTTTTAGGAGTTCTTTATATATTCTGGCTATAAATACCTTATCAGGTGTATGCAAATATTTTCTCCCATTTTTTTGAGTTAACCTTTTTATTCTTATACAGTGTCCTTTGATGCCAAAAGTTTTACATTTTGATGAACTCAAATTTGTTCTTTTTGTTGTTGTTGCTTGGGCTTTTCTTGTCATATGTAATGAATCATTGCCAAATCTAATGTTGTAAAGCTTTCCTCCCCATGTTTTCTCCTGAGTTAGAGTTTTAGCTTTTATGTTTAGGTCTTTGATCCATTTTGAGTTAATTTTTACATAGGGTGTCAGATACGGGTCCAACATCATTCTTTTGCCTGTAGAGATCTATTTTTTTCAGAACCATTTGTTGAAAAACTGTTCTTCCCCTCATTGAATGGCTTTGGCATCCTTGTCAGAAATCATTTGACCTTACATGTGAGGGTCTAATTCTGGGCTGTCTGCTGTCTTCCACTGGTCTGTATGTTTGCCCTTAATGCCAGTACCACACTGTGTTATTACTGTAGCTTTGTAGTAAGTTTTGAAATCAGGAACCCTGAACCCTCCAACTTTATTCTTTCTCACAATTGTTTAGGCTACTTGTAGTTCCTTGAGATGCCATGTGAATTTTAGGACTTTTTCTGTTTCTTCAAAACGTGTTAGCCTGCATTACAAAGTCCCGAACCTGCAGACGACAGTGCAGGTGTGCAGAGAAGGGAACACTTTTACAGTTTTGGTGGGGTTACAAACTAATACAGCCTCTTCGGAAAGAAATACAGAGAATCCTCAAAGAACTCAAAGTAGACCTTCCATTTGATCCATAGTCCCATTACTAGGTATCTAGCTAGAAGAGAAAAAGATGGTTTTATCATAAGGACCTTTTCATTAGATTGTTTATTACAGCTCAATTTACAATCACCAAGATGTAGAAACCACCCATGTGCCCATCAACCCATGAATGGATTAATAACTTGTGGCATATGTATGCCATGAAATACTATTCACCATAAAAAAGATGGAGACTACATCTTTTGTATTAACTTGGACAGAATTGAAGAACATTCTCTTTAGTAAAATATCACAAGAATGGAAAAGCAAGTACCCAGTGTTCTGAAAACTAATATGAAGCCAGTAGACGAACTAATACACACTCAGAAAAGAGGAAAACTCAATTCAAGTTAGGGGAAAAGGGGAGAACTGACGGGGTTGGAGTGCTCCCACCTAATGGGCACAGTGTGGGATATCCCACACCTCGTGGGTGCAGGACACAACTACAGTAAGGACCTTACCTAACAAACACAAACATTGTAACCTAATTTTTGGTACCCTCATATTAACCTAAAATTTTAAAAAATGTTGGGATTTTCATAGGGATGCATTGAATCTGTAGATCACTCTGAGTAGTGTTGACATCTTAACAGTATTAACCAAGCTGTGGCTCACACCTGCAATCCTTTCACTCTGGGAGGCCAAAGTGGGGGGATCCCTTGAAGTCAGGAGTTCTAGACCAGCTGGAGCAAGAGTGAGACCCCATCACTACTAAAAATAGAAAAAAATTAGGTAGGCATTGTAATGTGTGTCTGTAGTCCCAGCTACTTGGGAGGCTGAGGCAGGAGATCACTTGAACATAGAAGTTTAAGGTTGCTGTGAGTTAGGCTGATGTTACAGCACCCTACTAGCCTGGGTAAAGGGGTGAGACTCTTGTCTCAAACTCAAAAAACAAAGATGAACTTAGCAATCCATGAACACAGGATGTCTTCCCATTTATTTGTGTCTTTAATTTCTTTTAGTAGTGTTTTGTAGTTTTTAGTGTACAAGTCTTTAACCTCTTGGTTAAGTTAATTTGTAGTTTTGTTTATTATTTTGATGCTATTGTAAATGCATTTGTTTTTGTAATTTCCTTTTCTACTTGTCCATTGTTAGTGTATAAAAATACAACTGATTGCTGTGTGTTTATTTTGTATTCTGCAACTTTTCTAGATTGCTTGTTTGTTCTAAAAGAGGATTTTTGTGTGTGGAATAGTTAAGGTTTTAGACTCTACCTTTTATTCTCTATAATGGAAGGACCTCCTAATGGCCTCAATATTGGTGTAAGAATAATTTTTCTGCCCAGAATGTTTCATGTTACTAGTCTGTTAATCCAGTATAACAGGAAGGCCAAGAAGTAAAGGGATGATTTGCTCACCCAGACCCAGATGGTAAGTCAGTATTGACTAGCCATGGAAAGCTAGCAGGAGGCTCAGTGAGGAGGCTGTACATGCAGTATGTAAAAAAAGAATATAAGGAAGCAGGAAGAAACATGGGAGATGCTTTATCAGATTTTATCTTCCTATGAGGACAATGTTCTAATGGGGCCTGCTTCTTTTGCCGTGGACCTTTTCACATGTGTTTTCTTCTGTCTGTAGTCTCTGACATTCACGGAGGTATCCTTGGGTCCTTCATTTAGCCTTAAAAAAAATTTTTTTTTTTTCTTACTCTGTTGCCCCAGGCGAGAGTGCTGTGGGTCAGCCTACTTCACAGCAATATAAAACTTCTGATAACCTCCTGCCTCAGCCTCCTGAGTAGGTAGCTGGGACTACAGGCACACACCACTATACCTTCCTAATTTTTTCTATTTTTTGTAGGAGAAGCATCTTCCCTTTTTTTCAAGCTGTTTTGAAACTTCCTGACCTCGAGCAAACCCCTCCCACTTTGGCTTTCTAAAGTGCTAGGACTGTAGGAGGCCAAGGCACGTGGATTGCTTGAGCTCACAAGTTTGAGACTTGAGCAGGAGCTAGACCCCCATCTCTAAAAATAACAAAAAATAGTTGGGCATTGTGGCAGGTGCCTGTAGTTCCTCCTCCTCTACTGAGGAGGTTGAGGCAAGAGTTTTGCTTGAGCTCTAGTCGCCATGACACTCAATGAAGAGTGACAAAGTGAGACTGTCTCAAAAATAAATAAATAAATAAATAAATGGAATAAATTGCTAGGATTATAGGCATGAGCTGCTGTGTTCATCCTAATATATATTTTGGTTTCACTTTTTCTTTATTGAGATTTTTACCCTGACAGGCTATATGATTAAAAGAAACCAATCTCAAATATGTTACATTTTAAGTGTACCTCATGATGTATTTTCAAGATAAAAGTTTAAAAAGACTCTTTGAAATAGTTGAGATTTGGCATTTAATTATTTTTTGTTTTGAGATATGGTCTCACTTCATTGCCCAGGTTGATCTCAAACTTCTGGCCTCTGGTAATGCTCCCAGCTCAGCTTCCAGAGTAGCAAAGAATACAGGCACATGCCACTGTGTCACCAGTTTTGTATCTAATTCTAATTTTCTTTATTTAAATTTACTAAATTAAGATATTAGTGCTAAGATCCAACATTTCATTTTGACTAATTAGAAGTGTATGTAACATGTAATTTTTATTTACCTTTTGGTAGAGACTAGTGGCTACTCCCAGCAACTCAAACTTGTATCAGGCATGGAGTGTGCTCTGGCAAGTAGCTTGTGAGATTAAGCTTCTGCACATGGTAAGTATCATGCGTCTAGAAAGAACTTCCAAGTTTTAAAATACTTCAAAGAAACAATTAGAAGGAAGTAAATACTTCAAATAGGCTAGTAAATGGAGATAATTTAAAGATTGATTTTATTATTTTCTCAAATGTTGAAGTAATAGAACAAAGTAGATTTGTGGCGATACATTTTTTTTTGTCACAAATATTTGTATATTCCCATTGTTATAAAAATAATACATATTCACTCTAAAAACATGAAATGTGTTTTTGGTTTTTTTAAAAGGAAAGAAAGGTGTTTTTAAAAACAATCACCACTGCAGTTCTATCCCCCAGAGGTCACTGTTAACATTTGTGTCATTTTTTTTTTTTTTTTAAGAGACTGAGTGTCACTTTGTCACCCTCAGTAGAGTACTCTGGCGTCACAGCTCAGAGCAACCTCCAACTCTTGGGCCTAGGTGATTCTCTTGCCTCCGCCTCCTGAGTAGCTGGGACTACAGGTGCCCACCACAATGCCCAGCTATTTTTTTGTTGCAGTTTGGCCGGGGCTGGGTTTGAACCCGCCACCCTCAGTATATGGGGCTGGTGCCCTACTCACTGAGCCACAGGTGCCGCCCCTGATTTTCTTTTTCTTTACATAGTGAAGATGATAATGTTTTGTGTCTTGTTTTTTTTTGTTTTTTTTTTTTTAACCTAATAGCTAATAGTTAATTGTAAGCTTTTTTCCTCGTTGTTGAATATTTCTTCTCAAGTTTTTATTTTTTTATTCATTTATTTACTTGTTTATTTTGAGATAGTTTCATTTTATCACCCTTTGTAGAATTCCATGGTGTCATTACTCACAGCAACCTGTTCAAATTTTTGGGCTTAAGTGATCTTTTTTTTTTTTCCTGAGACAGAGTCTCACTTTGTTACCCTTGGTAGAGTATCATGGCGTCATAGCTCACAGCAACCTCAAACCTCAAGCAGTTCTCTTGCCTCAGCCTTCTGAGTAGCTGGAATTATAGGCATGGGATACTATGCCCCCTAGTTTTTCTGTTTTAAGTAGAGACAGAGTTTTGCTATGGCCCAGGCTGGTCTCAAGCTCATAAGCTTAAGCAGTCGACCTGCCTTGGCCTCACAGAGTGTGCTAGCATTACAGGCCCAGCCTCTCATTTTCTTATTTAGGCAAGCTTTGTTTTGTTTGTTTGCATTCATGATTTGGGGCCCTTTGTCCAAAGAGCAGTAAAAATAAATGTTTTGCTTGTGTTTTCTTCCCAAGGAGCCTTGGTCATCATTCGATATATACAGTCGGAATGGGGAACTGCGAAAGCCAAAGCGTAAGGTGAGCATTGACTGGCTTTCTCTTCTTTCCCTTAAATGGAATATTCAAATTTTTTTAGGATTATCTGGCATTCTTATTTTTTTTTTCTCTTCAAACAGAGTCTCAAGTCCTGGGTGGAGTGCCATGGCGTCACAGCTCACAGCAACCTCCAACTTTGGGCTTAAGCGAGTCTCTTGCCTCAGCCTCCTAAGTGGCTGGGACTACAGGCACCTGCCACTGTTTTTTTCGTTGTTGCCATTGTTGTTTTAGCTGGCCTGGGCTGGGTTCAAACCCGCCATCCTGGTGTATGTGGCCAGCACCCTACCCACTGAGCAATGGGCACCGCCCAGTGATCTGGTATTGTTTATTTTTGACTTTTTAATTCTAGAATAACTGCAAATGTTCTTTAAACATATCTTACCATTAATACATCAGATGTTAGCCAAAAGACTGAGAAGCAATTAGTGTAATAAACTGAAATTAGTTTGGAAGAGAGTTGTATTTATCAGCTATTACATTAATACAGTGGATGCTGGCATAGTAGTCGGCTTAAAGAATCTTCTCTTTTTTTATCTCTGTTGAAATGAAGATACATCTCAAATTTGGAAAATATAGCTACTTTAATATTCATCAAGCTTGATAAATCAAAGCCAAGATTTTATGGCCAGGCACAATGGCTTACACCTGTAGTCCTAGCACTCTGGGAGGCCAAGACAGATGGAGTGCTTGAGCTCAGAACTGTTCAAGATCATCCTGAGTCAAGAGTAAGACCTTGTATCTTCCAAAAATAGAAAAATTAGTTGGGCATCATGGTGGGTGCCTGTGGTGCCAACTACTTGGGAGGCTGAATCAAGAGGATTACCTGAGCCCATTAGTTTGAGGTTGCTGTGAGCTATACTGCTACAGCATTCTAGCCTGGGGCAACAGAGTAAAACTCTCAAAAAAAAAAAAATGTATAACATATTAATCAATCAGAAATGTGTAAAATTGCTCATTTTAGTGTGTGGTTCAACTCAGCTGTAGGTACTTGATTCTTACCTGGAAATTGGCCCTTTTATTTTTGTTTCTCTGGGTTTTTTTAACCTTTCCATCTAAACCAAAGTGATGATGTTGTAATGTGGTCCTCTATCTCAGAGCTACTTTTGACATTCTAATAAAATAGCTGAAGTTTCACAAAAAAATTTTAGACTCAATTTAGAAGTGCCACTTTAGAATTAAATTCTGCTGATGGCCTAATCTCCGCATATCAAGTTAGTCGGAAGATCTTCTTTGTGTTTTTTCTCACTCTTGTCACTGAAGGTGGGGAAAGTATCAATTTTCTTTCAGTGATCTTATTTTAGAGCGATCAAGTCATTGTGCTTTTAGTTATGTTTGACTATTTATATGTGTAATTTACTTTTAAATTGCACATGAACTTTTTGGCCACCCTGTATAGCCTCAAAAAAGAGGTGTACTACAGTTTGCCTTGCATATTATTAGACACTAATCCAAATACTCCAAAAGTGAACAATCCGATACATAAGTCACTTTCTTATTTTTTGAATTAGAAGATCAGAAGCTTAAAAAACAGTTTTTTTGCCAACTTAAATGTATGAACTTTTAGGGATACAGATGAAATAGTCAAATGTCGTGTTTCATGAAAGAATTTTGACATTTCACATGTGTCTTTGATATCAGTGTGCTCCTCATTGCCATAGAAGCGCTTTGAATTGCTATAGAAGCTCTAAAGTGAAGAGCATATCATCTTCATTTTTATCCAAGTTGTTTGTGACTTACTACTTTTTAAATATCCAATTAAAAGTTTTAAGTCAGTAATTTTTTTTATCTTTAGGGTCTGGTGGTGATGTGCCTTCAGTATAGCAGGGAAGCAGTACATGTTAATGTCATACTTGGGATTTGCTTTTACCCTGCTTATAAGTTAATAAGCTGTTATTATTTCTTGGATGCTGATCAAAGATTCAGACTCCTGGATCAGACTGAGGACTTTGTGTGGCCCCCTTCCTGTGGAGTGCTGGGATATGGCTCAATTGGCTTCCTTGGGTGCAGCGAGTTTGCACTGTAGCTGAGGAACACAGCTGGGGGTATCCACCTCTCTTAGTTCTTTTTCCTGGAGAGACACGTGACCTCATACCTAAAGGCTGTAGACAAGTCTGAGAAATGGCTCAGGTAAAGAGCAGTGAAGTTTTTGCATTCTTGGAATGCCCAATGGAAAATCTGGAAATACTCAGGCCCTATGGGGATTGTATTGTTCAACAAGTAGCTTGAAGAAATATCTGAACAGTGTCTTACTCTGGCAATATTTTGTGACTAACACATTTTACTTTCTCTTCTCTCCAGGAATCATTAGATCAACAAAACCTGTATTTTATTCAAATGACTCCTCGTAAGAATTTATTTACAGAAAACTTAACGCCTGTTAACTATGACGTATTTTTTCACATGTTAAAGCACTGTTTTGGGAAGCGCAGTGCCAGGCTAATAGACCACTTACAGTAAGTAAAAAGAATAAAAGCAAGTATAAAAGTAGCAATTTATTATAAGAATTATTCTTTCATGTTAGAGGTCTGTTTTTCACACTTGGATTATACTTCTTTAAAACACTTCTTTCTCCCTCTGACACATAATCTCCCTCTGAGCTTCATTTATTTTTTTTTTTTTTGAATATACACCCAGGGATGCCTACAAGTTGTTTCATCTTTGTCAGAGTATAGGCTTAGGTTGGTTTTTTTTTGTTTTTTTGAGACAGAGTTTTACTTTGTCAGAGTGCAGTGGTATCACAGCTCACAGCAACCTCAAATTCTTGGGCTCAAGCAATTCTCTTGCCTCAGCCTCCCAAGTAGCTGGAACTGCAGGTGCCCACCACAACATTGGCTATTATTTTTTAGAGATGAGGTCTCATTCTTGCTCTGGGCAATCCACCCACCTCGGCCTCCCACAGTGCTAGGTTTACAGGCGTGAGCCACCGTGCTCGGCCCTGTAGGCCCAGGTTTAGCCTACAAGAAGCACTAACTGGAGCAGAGAAAGTCAGCAATACTGGAGGCATGCTCACCATTTACAAACCTTGTGTTGCCTGTCTTTAGTGATTCTGTTTCCTAACCAAAGTAGGGATAGATTATTATACTGCCCTGGTTCTCTTCCCTTGGACCAAATTTTATGTTTCTACTAAAGCTTTTTTAGAATTATAACTGTTAGCTGGGTGCGATAGCTCAAACCTATAATCCTAGCACTTTGGGATGCTGAAGTGGGAGGATTCTTTGAGGCCTGGAGGTGAAGACCAGCCTGAGCAACATGGCAAGACTGTCTTTACAAAATATAGGAAAAAAAAAAAATAGCCAGGTGTGATCCTGCTACTTGGGAGGCTGAGACAAGAGGATCACTTTAGCCCAGGAATTTGAGGTTGAAATGAACTATGATGATGCCACTGCAGTATTACCTGCAGAGAGACCTTGTCTATAAAAAGAAGATTATAGCTATTACTATCTGCTTTATGTCTTTGTAAGCATAATTTTTATATAGGTCTGATGTGTACATTTCTGTAATATGTGCACCTTCTAATTAGCAGCCCATGGTCATTCAGAATATTGTCAGGATGGGGAAAATGGTTAAAACAGTTATCTTAATTAACTCATTATAAGTTAATATATAACGTTGAACAAACTCTTGCCTACACTGCTCATTATATAACATTTATGTATAATAAATGTTAAAAGTGGCAGTAGACCAGTAAAAGTTGTCTGTTATTTTTCTTGCCACCCTGTAGTGGTAGCCATTTTGAATGAAGATATTAAGAAAGAAGGAAAATAAGAAACAGACATGGTAAAATTATACTGTAAAATATTAAAATTCCCTTCTCGATTTCTGTGGATTAAAACAAGGTACCAAGAGTCCATTCAATATCAAAAAATACTGAAACCATTATCCACCAAAGTACTTTATTTGATGGTTGTTTACTTACGTTTGTCAGAGGCTTCTTGATGGGTTCTTTGTAAGCCAAAAATGTAGTGATGCAGCTCATAATGGCATTTCAATGAACAATAGACCACATGTTGT
Organism: Loris lydekkerianus; assembly: GCA_963574355.1. Classification (NCBI taxonomy): domain Eukaryota; kingdom Metazoa; phylum Chordata; class Mammalia; order Primates; family Lorisidae; genus Loris; species Loris lydekkerianus. Next base: position 54,968 of record CAUYPK010128248.1, read on the forward strand.
TGGCCACCCTTGTGGTGATCCCATGAGATTATAACACTGTAGTTTTACTTTACTTTCTGTATGTTGAGATAGGTGCACAAATAGGTACCATTGGTACAGTAGCCTCAGTACTCGGTATAGTAAAGTGATATTCTGGTTTGCATCCTCAGAGCACTGCTATCCCACATGGCCTAAGTGTATAGCAGGCTATACCATCTAAGTTCTAACATCAGAGAAATCACCTAACAATGCATTTCTCAGAACATGTCTTCATTAAGTGAGGTTTGCTGCTTTATTATTTATTCACCATTGGTTGTTACATAAAAATGTGAAAAAAATATTCCTTCTTTGAAAACTGCCAAATCGCAGCGTCTGGTGTTTGTACATGTACTAACTTTTACATGAACTAAAATGGAGCCAAGAATATCTTTGCAGGAAGTAATAGGAAGAAAGTAGTAGGCAGAAAATGATTTATAAAGGGCAATAGTTAAACTAGATTTTTGTGTAAGGAATGATTAGACAATGTTAAAGTCTAAATCTGCTGTTTTCATTACAAGTTAGTCATGAAACTTTAGAAATAAACATGAAGTTATTACAAGCTCTTAAATAAGATTAATTGTGTGTAAGTTAGGTATTTTACTTTGGGCTTAGAAGCTATCTCTGTCCACACTGACAGTTGTATGACGAAGAATTAAGCACACTTTGTGTTTCTTTTGCAGTTCTTTGACTCCAGTTGATTCAAGGCATATATTGAAAAAAATATGTAGAGATGAAAAAGTGAAAGTAACTAATATATATCCTGAAGACTTTAAACGCATTTTTGAAGCTATAGAGTGTTCCAAAGATCATGCTTATAAATGGCTATATGATGACAGCATGGAGGACGCCAAGTATGTGGAGAACTAGACTGTCGGGACAGTAGCTGGAACAGTGTATTTATTTGCAATGGTGACACAAAAGAAAAAGACCTAAATTGTGGACAGCTCACATTTTTTCAGAAGATAACTCTTCTTTTATACACACTAAGCAGATTACTTCTTCTGAAGTTGATACTGGTATAGTGGACGAAATAATGACTGCTATTTTATTCACAAGTGAATAAAATGAAGACTTTATTGTAGACTTGATCAGATTGAATTTGTTTTGTTTCAAATTCCTTTCTACTTTAAACATACTGGTGGTTGTAGGGTATTACCAGTTGAAATTTAGTTTGCTCTTTAAAATCTTTTTGGTCAAACAGTGTATTAAATATTTAACTTCCTAATATCATTGTTGGTTTTATACCCCACTACTGTGGGGTTAAAGGAGTCTGTACGTTGTTAAGCTTAGAAAGTAAACAAAAGTGGTTTGTTTTACTTTTCAGTTTGTTGAAATGTATTCGCAGATACTGTACAATGAAATTATTTAAATTTTAACATAATTTAAACTTTTTTCAAAATTAAAATATTTTAAGTAATAAGATTTTGTGATTTTTTTCGCCTCTAAGTGAAACATGAAATTGACATTAATTCTGTTATGTGTATACTCAGCATATTTTAAGTGAATGATTCGATCTTTGTTATTCAGAAGTCCTTTGAATTTTTGTTCCATCAAGAAAATTCATCTGAAGTTAGATCTTTATGGGAGCATAAATGGAATTAAGAATATTTACGTAGGCCAAGTGTAGTGGTTCATACCTATAATCATAGCACTCAGAGAATGAGTTGGGGGACTTGCTTGAGCTCAGGAGTTTGAGATCAGCCTGAGCAAGAGCAAGATGTAGTTACTAAAATAGAAAAATTAGCCAGGCATGGTGGTATGCACCTATAGTCCCAGCTATTAGGGAGGCTGAGGCAGGAGGATCACTTGAGCCTAGAAGTTTGAGGTTATAATGAGCTATGAAGCTATGATGACTTCATTGCACTTTAGTCTGGGCAACAGAGTAGGTCTCTCTCTCTCTCTTGCTTCTCCATTCTTGTGATGCTTTACTATGTATAAGAACTATACATATATATATATATATTTTTTTCTTTTTTTCTTTTCTTTTCCTTGAAAGGCATAGTGCTACTTGGTGCCTGTAGTCCCAGCTGCTTAGGAGGCTGAAGTGAGAGGATCATTTGAGCCCAGGAGTTCGACTCCAGCCTGGCCAACATAGTGGAGACTTGGTCTCCATAAAAGCAAAAGAAACGAGCAAACAAAAAGAAAACTAGGATAGTCACAATTTGGATTATCATCTACCATATTCTATAAAAAATATAATGTATTATTATATATAAATACACTTTGGGGGCGATGAGGGAGGAGGGAGAGGGAGCCGGGTTTGGGCTGCTCCCACTGAATGGACACAATGTAGGAGTGTAGGGCACATCTTCTGGGGGCAGGACATAGTTACAAGAGGGACTCTACCTAACAAACTCAGATATTGTGATTTGGTGGGTGTATCTTCATATTAACCTGAAAAAAAACAAAACGTATCTGCTTGCCTATACATTAAGCAATCTCTGAAAGATATATGAGTAAAATAAACTGTTTAGAAGAACCAGAACCAGGCCGACAGTGATAATAGGAATTTACTTTTTTTTCCTTTGCCACAGAGTCTCATTTTGTCACCTTTGGTAGAGTGCAGTGGTGTTATAGCTCACAGCAACCTCTAACTCCTGGGCTCAAATGATCCTCTTGGCTCAGCCTCCCAAGTAGCTGGGACTACAGGCAACCTGCCACAACGTGGGCTATTTTTAGAGGCAGGGTCTTACTTTTGCTCAGGCTGGTCTGGAACTCCTGAGCTCAACCACCTGCCTTGGTCTCCCACAGTGCTAGAATTACAAGCGTGAGCCAACCTGTCTATACACTTTTTTTTTTTTTTAACCTTTGTTGTATCTGAATTTAGGAATGCAGCAGAATTTAGCTTTAGCCTTAGTTTTTGGCCAAAATTTATTTAGCTTTGGCCTTTGTTTGGATATTCCTGAACTTATACATGATTAATGATAATATAACTACATACATAACTCTATTAAATATAACATATTACATACATACATAATACAACTCTACACATACAATATAACTATTACTATAAACGTACTTTTTTGGATTTATTAATACATGAATATTCATTTTCAGGAAGTAAGCATTCTGTAAGTAGCTTGGCATGAGAAATATATATATATATATATTTATTTATTCATTTATTGTTGGGGGTTCATTGACGGTACAAAGAACCAGATTACATTGATTACTTTTGTCAGGCAAAGTCCCTCTTATAATTGTGTCCTGCCCCCAAAATGTATGTCACACATCATGACCCCCCACACACCTCTTCCCTCTGTTCTTCCCTCACTCCCCACCATGTACTAGGTCATTGATTGTCTTCATATCAGAATTGAGTACATAGGGTTCTTGCTTCTCCATTCTTGTGATGCTTTACTAAGAATAATGTCTTCCACTTTCATCCAGGTTAATACAAAAGATGTAAAGCCTCTATCTTTTTTAATGGCTGAATAGTATTCCATGGTATACACATACCACAGCTTGTTAATCCATTCCTGGATTGGTGGGCATTTAGGCTGTGTCCACATTTTGGTGATTGTAAATTGAGCCGCAGTAGTCTAATGCAAATGTCCTTATGATAAAAGGATCTTTTTTCTTCTGGGTAGATGCCCACTAATGGGATTGCAGGATGAAATGGGAAGTCTAGTTTGAGTTCGTTGAGGGTTCTCCATACTTTCTTCCAAAAAAGGTGTATTAGTTTGCAGTCCCACCAGCAGTGTAAAAGTGTTCCCTTCTCTCCATATCCATGTTAACATCTGCAGTTTTGAGATTTTGTGATGTGTGATCCTAGTTCACTGCTGCTTTTACCACAGCACAACATTTTCTGGACTACTCCAGCAAGTCTCCAAAGACTGCCTCTACAGGTTGAAGGAATCACTTTATTTGCACAGTGCCATACTATCACCTACGGATTACTCACTAATTGGTAGGGTAATCTGTACCTTTACAATGATGAGATCTAGCAGTTACCACTTAAACCACTTGACCAACCTTGCTTTATTACTAGTGTGACAACCTGGTATTATGCACCTTGCATGTGACATAATATAAACAATATCATCTGTAAGTATGTTTTTGCCCCCAAATGTTTCACTTCAATCAAATCAAACCTCTAGACTAGGACATCTAGACCCAGCCTGCATTTTACAGGAAATACAGGGAAAAGAGGAACAAGTTACACCACATCAGGCCAGGAATTGGAGACCAGCCTGAACAAGAGCAAGATCCACTCCCTAAAAATAGCCTGGCATTGTGGCAGACGCCTGTAGTCTCAGGTACTTGGGAAGTGGAGGCAAGAGGATCGCTTGAGCCCAGGAGTTTGAGGTTGCTGTGAGCTACGGCGCCATAGTACTCAATCCAGGGTGATAGAGTGAGTCTCTTTAAAAAAAAAGTTACAAACCGCATTCTTTAAATGAGTATGATTTTTGCTTGCTAGAATACAGCTTATTTTCTCAGATGTAATAATGACATGGTTAGTTTTAGGATCAGAGAAGGATAGAATTTTTTTTTTTTTTTTGAGACAAGTCTCACTATGTCGCCCTCAGTAGAGTGTTGTGGCGTCTCAGCTCACAGCAACCTCAAACTCTTGGGCTTTAGCGATTCTCCTGCCTCAGCCTCCCAAGTAACAGGGACTACAGGTGTCCGCCACGATGCCCGGCTATTCTTTGTTGCAGTTTGTCCAGGGCCAGGTTTGAACACGCCACTCTTGGTATATGGGGCCAGCGCCCTACTCACTGAGTTATGGGTGCCAAGCCAGGATAGAATTCTTAATTTTTTTTTTAGGATATAATTCTTATTACGGGGAAATACATGTTAAAGTATTTATTAAGAATTACGAAATGTTATGTTGTGAAGTATTAGTCGCAAAATGTTGCAATGTCTGCAACTTACTTGCGAATGGTTCAACACCACCACGACTTACTTTGAAACGGTTCAACGATACAGACGTACTCAGGTAGGAGACAGCGAGCGAGCAGAAATGGCAAATTGCTAAGGTCTGATCCAGGCAGAGGATATACAGGTGCTCCTTGTTGTTTCAACTTTTCCGTATGCACTAAACTTTTCATAATAAAGCATTATTTTATTACGCCTATCGTCGGCGAAGCCGCCCCAAGAAAGCCCCTCCGAATGCCTCAGGACCACCGGGGATCCACGCTCACGACCCGCGCGGCTCCTTCCGGGCCCCTCTGGGCATGCGCAGAGAGCCGCCGCGCCCGCCCCGCCCCTCGGGCGTACGCGTGCGCTCAAAGCGCAGGCGCGCGGGGCTCGGCAGTCGCCGCACGCCAGCTGCGGGACGCGGCGGACGTCTGAGGCGCGGGAGCTGTGGAGGGATGGAGCCGCTGAAGGTGGAAAAGTTCGCAACTGCCGACAGGGGAAACGGGCTGCGCGCTGTGGTCCGTCTGCGCCCCGGAGAGCTGCTCTTCCGCTCGGATCCCTTGGCGTACACGGTGTGCAAGGGGAGTCGGGGCGTCGTCTGTGACCGCTGCCTCCTCGGGTACGTACGGAGCGCGGGTCCGAGCTGCTGGGGGGTCGAGCGGGCAGCCGGTCGCGGAGTCCGCGCGGCTGGGGCTGCACTGGAGGTCGGCGGTGCTGCCCGGACGCACGTGTTCCCGGGGGCGGGTCGCGGCTGACAGGCCCCGCTTGAACGCCCCCTCGGGTGTCGCGGCGGGGTTCTGAGAGTGTCCCCAGGCTCAGTCCCTGACGCTTTGCTGGGCGGAGCAGGACCCGTGACCCCTTCCTCGCCACCTGGGCTGCGGTAGGAATTGGGGCAACCTGCTGGGCGGACTTAAGGGGAAGCTTTAAGCCGTGGGTCATTTTCCTGGGGGATAAAACCGTGTCCTGTGCGACAAGCTCCCATTTGGTACGACTGTGGGAATACGTGTGGCGGGCGTGGGAGCACAGCTGTGTATAAATCAGACTCACTGCAGAAGCCCCGCTGGGAAAGGATGGGTCTTGTGCGTGGTGGAAGAATCTGATGTTGTTTGTGGTGCACTTCTGTGGTCTAGGTTCTGTGCTGCCTGAGGATGCGAAGATGAACCGGACAATCCTTAAGAATCCTTAAGGAGCAGATGAAGTGAAAGAGATAATTACAGTGTATCAAAAGGGCTGAAGTAGAGGTGCAAATAATGTACTGTAGTGGTGTAAGTTACTGGGGTACCACTGTGCCATTTAATGGCTGTGCAGGCATGTCTAACTCTTATGAAAGTTTTGGAAGCCTGGAAGTGCTGTGCCAATTTAGAGTGCTGTGCAAAAGCAATTTATGGAAATGTGTAATATACATATTCAGTCATAGAAATGCATTCAATCAACAAATGTTACTGAGTTTCTACCATGTAAAGGGGAAAGGACTATGTTTTGAGATAAGGGGGATGATTTTTTGCATGGCTGCTTTCAGACCTGTCTGTCTGAGATTGGGGTGGGTGGAGATGGGGAGACAAGTGCAAAACTCCTATCTGTAATTTGACTGTTTATCTTATTTTGTTCTTACTTGATTCATAATTGAGGAGTTTGACTTTGCATTTTAAAGTTACCGATAATAATTTTATCTGTTGGTATTTAAGTAATGAAAGCTACAAAAAAAATCTGTTAAACAGAGAGCACCTTGAATTTTTTTTTTTTTTTTTTTTTTTTTGTAGAGACAGAGTCTCACTGTACCGCCCTCTGGTAGAGTTCCATGACGTCACACGGCTCACAGCAACCTCTAACTCTTGGGGCTTACGCGATTCTCTTGCCTCAGCCTCCCGAGCAGCTGGGACTACTGGCGCCCGCCACAACGCCCAGCTATTTTTTGGTTGCATTTTGGCCAGGGCTGGGTTCTAACCTGCCACCCTCGGCTTATGGGGCCGCCGCCCTACTCACTGAGCCACAGGTGCCGCCTAACACTTTGAATTATTTTATTTTATTTTATTTTAACAAGTCATTCCTTTCAAGACTTGACTTTTTCCTGAAAGCCCTGATATTTAAAGTCATAGATCTTTGGTTCTCTTTCAGGCAAATGGAAAGAGAAAGCGGGCTCTTCATCCTTTGGTGAATATCCAGAGTTTGAACGTCCAACATACAGAACTTACTGTTTCTTAAGCCCTGTAATATTAATTGGCGGAGAAGATGTGAGTCATCTTTCAGATAAAGTCAGATTTGATGTTATTTAGTATTTGGAATAGAAAAGTTTTGGAATGAATGAATCGTGGCATCTTAGTAACAGAATCATTGGAGTTGAACTTGAGTCAAAAGGCACATGGAATTGTCCATTTTCCAAAATAAACTACTTAAACCCTTTGTTGCTGGGATGCTTCTTGATTTACCATACTATTTCATTACTGCTGTCATTGTTTTTCTTATTTACAAGAACTGTAATGATTTGAGCAAAATAGGAATTTCATAAACAGGTATTTGGGAATTCTCAGCATTGCTTTAACGTCTGGAGAAACCTGACAGGGACCAAGTCAAAATTGCATTGTAGTAGTAGTTGGGCTGGAGGCTGGTGAGTAAGTCTGTCACTTCCATGGCCTGATAATTTTGGATTCTGCAGTAGTATCACCAGCACCATAGACACTGTGCCCTGATACTATTGATCTTTGCAAAGCTAGTTGTGGCTAGAAAGTTGTTCTCTCAACTATTTCTTTGTGATAGTAGATTCTGATTCTAAGTTCTCAGTGAGTGTCTTGGATTGCCTGAATTTTGATCCTTACCTGTACCCTATCAGCAAGGGAAGTTGAGAAAGTAAATATTTGATCTTTTTGACTTTTAAGATAGACAGGCACTACTTCCTACCAGTAGTCATCTAATGGGGAAATAAACACAAACATAGAAAATGGAAGATAAGTACATGCCAGGCATTTAAGCAAAACAAACTAAACAAACAGATTTTTCATAATGACTGCCAGGTATTTGTTTATGAATACTTTATACTAAAAATATATTTGCGCTTATTTTGGATTGCCAGGGTGTGTATAATTCACTTTTGTTGTGGTAGTAGATACTCTGTTTCAGACTCCCACTTAAGAGAGAATGCTTTTGGGAGTTGCTGCAGCCTGGAAATAGTGTTAGGGAAATGATGGTGCATTGTTTAACGCAGCTTTCTACCACTACTGAATGCCTGTCATTGGAGGATAAGTTTCTGTTCTTTATCAGATTTCATTTCTCATTATCCACTATCAATTGTGAAGTCCTTGTGAGTTGATAGTACATCTATCAATTCTTGTAACGTCAGGGCCTGACACGCAATGAGTCCTTAGTTTGTAGGTATAAAATGTTCAGCAGAATTTACTTCCTAACTGTCTCTTTCTGCTGCTTTCTCTTTGAATTAAGTATGGAGTGAAAAATGTTAGTGGGGAGGAGAAAGTCAAAATAGAATTACAAAACAAATATTTACTATAATTATAGTCATGTGCATTTTGGCTAGTGATGGACAGTAGTCCCAGAAGATTATAATGTCGTATTGGCTGTGCCTGTGGCTCATTGGGCAGGGTGCCGGCCCCATATACCAAGGGTGGCAGATTCAAACCTGGCCCTGGCCAAACTGTAACAAAAAAAATAGCCAGGCATTGTGGCAGGCACCTGTAGTCCCAGCTACTCGGGAGGCTGAGGCAAGGGAATCGCCTAAGCCCAGGAGTTGGAGGTTGCTGTGAGCTGTGTGACGCCACGGCATTCTACCAAGGGTGATAAAGTGAAGCTCTGTCTCTAAAAAAAAAAAAAAGATTATAATGCCATTATTAATTACTGTACTTTTTCTATGGAAGTACCTAAATGTAGGTTAGGTACACAAATACTTTCTGTTGTGTTATAATTGCCTGAAGTATTTAGTACAGTAACATGCTATGCAGGTTTATAGCCTAGGAACAAATAAGCATTACCTTATAGCCAAGGTGAGTAGTAGGGTATAGGAGCCAGGTTTGTGGAAGCACAGTCTATCTAGTCACATAACAATGAAATCACCTAACAGCACATTTCTTACAACATGATTATACTGCATTGGTTTCTAAAAATGATTGTTGTGAAGTTTTATATAGTCTTGCTTTGTTCCCTCAGGTAGGGTGAAGTGGCATCAGTCTAGCTCACAGCAACCTTGCACTTCTGGGCTGGAGCGATCCTCCTGCCTCAACCTTCCCAGTAGCTGGGACAAGTATGTGCCATGCTGTGGCTATTTTTTCTACTTTTAGTAGAGATGGAGGTCTTGCTTTCGTTCACGCAATCCTCTTACCTTGGCTTCCCAGAGTGCTAGGATTACAGGTGTGAGCCAGTGTGCCCAGCCAGTGCTTCAGTTTTTATTTTCGTTAATGAAAAAACGTGAACCTTCTCCCTTTTTGGCTTCTCTTGCTTTTTGCCTTTCATTAAGGGAATGCTTTGGATTTTCGTGTTGTGTATGGAAAAGAAAATAAAGCCTCTAAGATTAAATGACAGTGAAATTGTGACCTGAAATCATTTATACTCTCCTCCTGCTGTTGCACATATTTTTAGTTTAATGGGTATAGAAAAGTTTCACAGATGGGTTATATGTATTGGTTTTTCTGTTTATTTGGTAAATGTAGCACATAAAATTCTGTTGTAATTACTTTAATTGTTTGTAAGTCTGTCCACTCCCCAAGGTAGTGACCTAAATCTAATCTTCATATCACTAGGGCCTGACATGCAGGAGATGCTAATGGCTGATGTTGCAAAGGTATAATATTTGGGGGAATTTTAAGTCCCTGTATGTTTGTGTTTAGTTTTCCCATCTTCTAAGTTGCCTGTAGCTTCCATATCCATAGCTACCACTGGCAAACTCTAATGATAATTTCTTTTTTTTTTTTTTTTGAGGCAGAGTCTCGAGTTGTTACCCTGGGTACAGTGCTGTGACGTCACAGCTCACAGCAACCTCAAACTCTTGGGTGAAAGAGATTCTGTTGCCCCAGCCTCCCAAGTAGCTGGGACTATAGGTGCCTGCCACAATGCCCGGCTATTTTCCTTGTTGCGGTTGTTGTTTTAGCTGGCCTGGGCTGGGTTCAAACCCTCCAGCCTCAGTGTATGTGGCTGGCGCCCTTCCCACTGAGCTACCGGCACTGCCTGATCATTTCTTCTGTAGAATAAAGATGGTATCTCATCCATCATTGAGGCTGAGATTGAGGCTTAGCACTTTCCAGGAGGAAAGAGGATGACTTGGAGGTGGAAAGTTTATCCTTTTTAGTCCTGATGGATTGTGGGCAGAAAGGGAAAACAGGTTGTGAGAAATATGTATGCTGATCTTTCTTGTCTGGCCAAAGTTCTGGGTTTAGGGTGGGGACTTTAAATGGGTTGAGGGGACAGTCAATAGTAGAAAGCCTTTAGTTCTTTTCCCTGTTAGGAATCTTGGAAGGAGAAGATTATGCAGGTTAGTGGTGCGTCAACACTGGAGGCTACAGCATAGCAATGGTAGAAGGAAGTGGCTAAATAGATGAACTTATGCTAGTGTTCTCATACCACTGGGAGGGAGCGGAGGAACTGATTGGCCTGGTGGAACAGTGGCGTCATGACAAAGGACTGGGTGACCATAGACTGAAGGGCAGGATCACAGAAGCTAGTGATGGGAGCCAGCATGACATCCCAAGAGGTGAGATGGCACCAATCTAGCCACATGATCTGATCAGTTTGCAGCAGAGATCAATGACAACCCAGAGAGGTACTGTAGATTCAAGGTCTTCATGCCACCATTATCTCTAGGATGTCCCATGAGACTTGGGAGAAAAATTTACTTGAAAGCAACCACTTAAACCAGTCCTAGGAAGAAGATTGAGATTATTTGGCAAATTTTAAATTTCCTGGATATTTATTAGGGTAGATGTTCATGAATTATATTAGATTAATTTTAGAAAAAGCAGCCCAATGTTCAGGAGGCAGATTAGGACAATTATAGAAATTAAAGCATCTGTATTGAGTTGCAGTGTGGGTAAATATGACCAGGCAATAGAAGGTAATAAAGGAACACAGCATTTGGTGATATGATAGCATTTGTTTAGGCCAAGAATTGAATCTGGGATAAGGCAAGAAGGGATATCTTTATGTATTGGGGTAAAGAGAAGAGGTGCAAGAGAAGGTAACAGCCATGGTGATTCAAAGGCTTGAGGACAGCCAGAGAAGTAGTTGCTAAGTGACTCAGTCTTAGAGGGGAAACATTTTGAAATATTTTAGGAAAGAATCATGAATTGCCTAGTGAAATGTAGGATTCTTGGGAAGTGCTCAGGGTCCCCTCAAAACTTGTGTTCATTTATTTAAGGCAGGAATGGTTAGCTGAGCAGCACCCCCCCACCCCCCCGCCCTGCTCCAATGGCCAGCTGCTTGGCTTTGAGAATTGGATTTACCCAGGATTGCCAGATTAGTATGATGGATGGAGAGGGAGAAAGGAAGTTGAGATTGTAGGCAAGGGAGAGTGAAAATTAACCATGAATCATGGTTTCTAAGCTTGAGCATGGGATCATGATAGGGGTGATGCACAGTGAAATGTGGGAGAATCCGTGGATTAGAGGTTCTGCTGTGGTCAGAGAAATGATGAGTGGGCAGGGAATGAGTTGGCCCGACATGCATGTGTTTAGAAGTGTGTATGTATTGGTACAGCGATTCATGGTATGGCAGAGGGTGAGGTAGGGAGTAAGAAAAGATTGTTGAGATAATCCGGAAACTGAGAGTCTGAGGTGTTAATGAATTTTCTAAGAACATTCCTTAGAATGTTTGGCACTGAAATGAATGGTTTCAGCAAAGGTCTACTTAACCCTGGATTAAAGAGTCATTAGAGTAGGAAGAGCCAAGCGGAGGATGTACTTAGCTCTGTTCAAATAATGCATAAAAGACATTACTTGGGTTTATAGTTGATTGTTTAAAAAATGTCAGTTCAAGGTACAGGTGAATTGGTTAAGTGTGGTACAGACTCTTCTTTGGGGGCCCTGGGGGTCAAATGACTAGCAAAATAATTTCTAAAGGTAGAACCTTGAGAAATGGCTCAGAGTCGGGGTTTACAGATTCCTGGGCAATGACTAATCGGACGAGGACTTAGAATAAAAAACAGTGGAAAAATTGACAATCAGGTAGGTTGGGAAAGGACCTTATGGATATGACCTCCATTTTTCTTTTTAAATGGGAGTTGTAATTCTAGCACCTTGGGAGGCTAAGGTAGGAGGATCACCTGAGCCCAGGAGTTGAAGGTTATAGTGAACTCTGATGATGCCACTGCACCCCAGCCTGAATGACAGAGCAAAACCCTGTCTCAAAAAAAAAAAAAAAAAAAAATCATCACCATCAATGAAAGTCAGTGGGTGGACTTTGTGAGCTTCCCAATGTGATACCCTAAGAAGGATACAGTGCTGATGTGTAGCATCCTAGTAAAGGATACAGTATCTGAATCTGACCATGAGAAACATTAAATAAACCCAAATGAGTGCTGTTCTATTAAAAAAGAAGAAAAGGATAATCCCAGCACTTTGGGAGGCAGAGGCGGGTGGATTGCCTGAGCTCACAAATTCGAGACCAGCCTGGACTAGAGTGAGACCCCATCTCTAAAATTAGCTGGCTTTTGTGGTAGGTGCCTGTAGTCTCAGCTACTTGGTAGTCTGAGGCAAGAGAATTGCTTAAGCCCAAGAGTTTGAGGTTGCTGTGAGTTATGACACCAAGGCACTCTACCGGGGGTGATAAAGTGAGACTCTGTCTCAAAAAAAAGAATAAAAGGAGAGGATTGCACCTTTCAAAAATGTCCATGTCATACAGGCCAAAGAGGACAATCAAACAAAACACTTGATCCTAGACTGGATTCTGTACCAGAAGAAAAAAATACGCTATAAAGAACATTATTGGGGCACCCAATAAAACTGGAATACAGGAGGCCCAACACTGTAGCAATGCTGAGTTTACTTAAGTTGGTATCAAAACATTCATAGTCTTTTGAAATAAGGAGGCTGAATTTTGCCAAATGTTTCTTCTGCATCTATCATATGGTCTTTGTTTTTACTTCTGTTTATGTGGTGAATTATGTTTTTAAAAGTGCAAATGTTGAAGCAGCCTCACACTCCTGGGGTGAGGCCTACCTGGTTGTGATGAATTATTGTTTTTGATGTCAACACCTACTCTTAATAAAAACTCTCTAGAGAATAGAAACAGCTGGATAATTTCTTAACATAAAAACATTCATATACGTACCTAAGTCCTGACCCTCACATCTTAATAAACTCTAGAGATCAGGAACACAGTAAGAATGCCCACTGTCTTCATTACTATTTAATGTTCTTTAGAGGCATTACTCAATGTACTTAGCCAAAAAGACACACTTAGAGACATAAAAATTGAAAAAGGAGTGGCTGGGCACAGTGGCTCACACCTGTAATCCTAGCACTCTGAGGCCAAGGCAGGTGGATTGCTTGAGCTCCCAGGTTCGAGACCAGCCTGAGCAAAAATTGGTACCCATTTGTACTAATAATAGAAAAACTGAGGCAAGAGGATCACTTGAGCCCAAGAGTTGGAGGTTGCTGTGAGCTGTGATGCCACGGCACCCTACCCAGGGCGACAGCTTGAGACTCTGTCTCGTAAAAAAAAAAAGAGAAATAAAACTACAAATATAAGAGTATTCTTAGAAATTTAATCCGCAATTCTCTATGATTAAAAGTGTGGTACAAGTGAATAAACATAAATAGATTGGCAAATGGAATAAAGTAAAAAGTCCAGAAATAGACTCAAATAGTATATGATCTAAAATATTGTCATTGGAGCAAATCACTGGGACAAAAATCATCTTTGTAATAAATTGTGATCAGACAACTGGATAATCAGTGGAAAAAGATAAAATTAGATCCATTCTTTACATCATACATAAGAAAGAACTTTAAGTAAATCAGAAATCTAAACATAAAGATTTAAAGCATGTACATTCTAGAAGAAAACAAAGTGACCAGGCTGGACATAGTGGCTCACACCTGTAATCCTAGCACTCTGGGAGGCCGAGGTGGGTGGATGGCTTGAGCTTATGTGTTCGAGACCAGCCTGAAGAAAAAAACTGAGACACCGTCTCTACTAAAAACAGAAAAACTGAGACCAAGAGGATTGCATGAGCCCAGAAGTTGGAGATTACTGTGAGCTATGATGCTACGACACTCTACCCAGGGCAACAGTCTGACACTCTGTCTCAAAAAATAAAACAAAAAAGTATGGGTGACCAGAGCAGTGGCACACTGGTGTGCTGTGAGAGGATCTTAGGTGTGCTGCAAAAATGTTTAAAGATCATTAATTAAATTATTTTTGAAGGAAGTTCAAAGCATAGTAAATACATTCTTTTTTTTACCAACATAATTTAAGTGTGGTGGAAGTTTAACTATCGGTTCAAGTGTGCTGTGAGATAAGAAAGATTAAAAAACACTGACTTAGTGATGTACACATACCAACAATTCATAACTTGAGTCTAATGAGGAAGGAAGTATCCGAGAAAACCACATTGAGGGATAGTCTGCAAAATACCTGGGCGGTATTCTGGAAAAAAGTATCAAAGTCATGAATGATAGAGACTAAAGAACTCTTCCAGGTCAAAGGAGACTAAGGCAGCATGACAACTAAAGGCAAAATGTGCTTCTGGATCAAAAATAAGACATCAGACTTGTAGGGGGCGACTCATGTCTATAATCCCAGCACTTTGGGAGGCTGGAGGATTCTTGAGGCCATGAGTTTGAAACCAGCCTGGGCAACATAGTTACCAAAAAAAAAAAAAAAAAAGAACCAGACCTGGTGTCATGTGCCTGTAGTCCCGGCTACTCTGGAGGCTAAGCCAGGAGGATCGCTTGAGGCCAGGAATTGAAGGTGTCATTGAGGTATGATCACTCCGCTGCACTCCAGCCTGGGTGACTGAGTGAGACCCTGTCTCAAAAAAGGGACATCATTTCTCCATGTCAGGTGTGTTAAAAAAATAAAAAGGACATTAGTGGGTCAATTGGTGAGATTTGAATAGTTGGTAGATATAATAACATTATTTAAGCAATGTTTTTTTTTTTTTAATTTTCATCATTGGTTTTGGTTATATAAGATGTCAACATTTGGGAAATCTTTGTGAAAAGCATATGAGTGTTCTTTGTGGTAGTTTTTCCTACTTTTCTGTCAGTCTGAAATTATTTCAAAGTGAAGAGTTACAAGCTGGTTGAGGGTGGCAAGTGCCTACACTTCCAGCTACCTGGAAGGCTGAGTTGGGAGGATTGCATGAGACCAGTCCAACTTGAGCAAATAGGGAGACCCTGTCTTTATTAAAAAAACAAAACTAGGGTGGCGCCTGTGGCTCAGTGAGTAGGGCGCTGGCTCCATATACCGAGGGTGGCGGGTTCAAACCCAGTCCCGGCCAAACTGCAACCAAAAAATAGCCGGGCGTTGTGGTGGGCGCCTGTAGTCCCAGCTGCTCGGGAGGCTGAGGCAGGAGAATCGCGGAAGCCCGAGAGCCGGAGGTTGTTGTGAGTCCTGTGACGTCACGGCACTCCACCGAGGG
>CAUYPK010128250.1:0-41782 GCA_963574355.1 Loris lydekkerianus
TGTTTATATGGTTGGAGCTGGAACATATTCTTCTTAGTAAAGTACCTCAAGAATGGAAGAAAAAGTATCCAATGTACTCAGCCCTACTATGAAACTAATTTATGGCTTTCACATGAAAGCTATAACCCAGTTATAACCTAAAAATAGGGGGAAGGGGGAGAGAGAGGGGAAGGAGGTGGGAGGATGGGCGGAGGGAGGGTGATTGGTGGGACTACACCTGCGGTGCATCTTACAAGGGTACATGTGAAACTTAGTAAATGTAGAATATAAATATCTTAACACAATAACTAAGAAAATGCCAGGAAGGCTATGTTAACCAGTGTGATGAAAATGTGTCAAACGGTCTATAAAACCAGTGTATGATGCCCCGTGATCGCATTAATGTACATAGCTATGATTTAGCAATAAAAAAGTCAATATTTTAAAGATGCCAAATTCTCCCTAAATTGATCTACAGATTCAATATAATTCCAAAAATCTTATTAGATCTTTTAAATTTATTATAGAATTTGATGATTCTAAAATTTGTATTGTAAAGAATAAGAAAAATCAATAATTCTTAAAACTAAAAAGTTGAAAACCAAGAACTGTGAACAATCTATTATAATAAAATCCCAGAACTAGACCCACACATTTATGGAATTTTGTTGTCTGATGTAGCTGGCACTATATATCAATAGGGGAAAGATGCACTCTTCCATAAACAGGGGCTGAAATAATTGGTTATCCAATCTAAAAATAATTGAAATAGGTTCCATGCTTTACATTATATATGAAAATCAAGTTTAAGTGGGTTAAAACCTTAAATGTGGAAGGTAAAATTATAAAACGTTTAGAAGACAATATATGCATGTAGGATTATGACTTTGGGATTAGGAAGAATTTCTTAAACTGACACAAACTACAAAGGCCAAAATTATAAAGCAAAAATTAATCAACTTGACACTAAAGTTAAGAATATCTATTATCAAAAGACACAATAGAGAAAATGAAAAGACAAACCAAAATGAAAGAGAATGTTTTCATAATGCATAAGTCACATGACTAGTATCCAGACTATTAAAAAAGTTTTATAAATCAATAAGAAAAGAACAAACAACTCAATAGAAAAGTGAGTGAAAGATGTGAACAAGTCCTTCATAGAAAATGAACCTTAAATGGTCAATAAACAAAGAAAAAAATTCTCAACATCATTGTTTCCTTTGGAAAACAATTCGGTATTATAAAGTTGAAGTTTATACATACTCTGCTAACAAAGCCATGCCTAAACACTCATGCACCAAGAAAAATTTGTGTACCAGGAAAGTATATTAGAACATTTAGGCACCAATAATATGGTATTCTAGTCATATGGTAAAATACTATATAGCAAAGAAAACAAGTGAATTAAAGTTATGTATAACATGGATAAACTTTTTAGGGAAAAAAATTCAAGTAGCGGAAGAAAACAGACATTATGATTCCTTTACATAAAAATTTTAAAACATGTAAAAGTTACCACTATTATTTTTTTTTTTAAGTTTTCATTCTGAAAACTTTGAAATACAAACAAAGTAGAGAGCCTAGAACAATGAACCTCTATGCATGCATGGATTAGCTTCAACAGATTATCACCAAATTGTCAGGAGTTTATTAAAACTCAGAGGGTTCACCCTTAGAGATCTGATTCAGTGGGTCATGGCCTGTGAATTTGCCTCACCACCAAGGTCCCAGGCGATGCTGACGTTGCTGGTCTGGGAACCCACTTTGAGTAACTTGTTCTAGGACAATCTCAGAATCTGGACTCTACTTCCTCTCTAGACTCATCTGAAACCATTCTGGTGACATCATTTCTTCAATTCCTTAAACTCAATGGTTACCTTCCTGCCTGAAGGACTTGAGGTTTTCTATGACCTCAACCTGAAAACACTTTTCTTCCCACCCTGCTTTGTTGGGCCAATTCCTAGCCATCTACTAAGAATTATGATAAATGTTATAAAGTAGGGCATATAGCATAGGAACCAAACCTACCGAGGTCTCAATTTATCATAATTGTAATCATATAGTCATTTGTGGAATTTTAATTTATTATCTGTATCCCTTCCTAGACTTTAAGCTCTATGAAGTCAGGGAATGTGTCTGTCTTGTGCACAGTTTTAACCTTAGTGCCTACAATGTATAGTACATAATACTTAAATAGGCACTTAACATTTCTTGGATGAATGAATGAAGTTTTCCAGATTTTTCCAAAAAGTAGAAAGAAAAAGCCTGTACATAATATTAAATTTCCTCATATCATTTAAGATATCCTTTTTCTTTATAACTTTTATTTCCTTTTTATTTTCTTAACACAGTACTTATAGACAAATGTTCAGAAGTAGATATAAAAAAATCTAGTTATAGCAGGTGTCAACATCTATAAAAGGTAAATTTGTGCTCCCTTCAAAGATTGTATACAAGCAAACATAGCGTGACCCAGCTATACATTCCCGGGAAAATAATTTGGAGTCAGGATACAGAAAAGGATCGTAGTCATTTGCTGTGAAGTCCCACAGACCCTTTCATCTGTGGGAAACACGTTACTATATTCTGTTTTCTAAGACAACTCTTCCAGTGAAGCTATGTTCAAGATTAACAAGCGTTTAAAATGTTAGTTTGACCGATACAGGATCCTACCTCTACTTATAAAACAATTTCTACCCAGTTAACTTGGAAATCAACAATATAAGCAAAAATGATTTTTCAACTTGCCAAAGTAGGGTTACAAGAACATGGATAAAGTAATGGTTACATGCAGAAGCACGTAGATAACAAAGTTAGGCTTCAGTTGTTCAGCATACTTACTACTAAAATAGCAAGAAGGATCCTGTCCTTATTGACTATGGCATTCCTGCTTAGCAAACTGAAATGTCTCACTACTTTATTATTTTAATGCATTTTCTAAATGGATCGTCTGGATCAAAATCTGTGCCCCTGTGTCCTGTGGAGATGCTTCAGGAGTTTCAATGGTGAGCAAGCAGTTGGGCTGCAGTCATCTCTACCTCATCCCTCTTCAAACCAAATAGCACCAACTTTATCTTTCAAAGAAATATCTTCCTTTGTGCCTATGTGCAACATGCATTGGGGTAATACGTAATGGGTTTTTTTTTTTTTTAGTGGGAGAGAGATGGGCAGAGTTACTGCTAAAAGAAGGAAAACATTACTTCACTCTAGCCCTGGATTGAACCAACAACTAGAAATTGGTTCCAAGTGTTACCTGTGTTTACAATCCTTTTATAATTACAGAGATATCATGTCAGATTGCATCTGAGTTATTCCTTGGAAAGTTTCTATCTCCACTTTCCTCTCATTTCACCTGTGGTGCTGCAGATCTGACTTCCTATTGGATATGGTCCCCCCTCCACAGATCAGCTACCTCTTCTACTTTCTGAGTACTTGCCAGTGACCCCCTCTTTCTTTTTTAGGTACCCATAAACTTGTGGACTACATTTTTTTATTCATCCGTCCTGTCATCAAGTTCCACTTAATTTCTTTTCTTCTAAATATCTTTTCTCCTCATTGCCACTGCCCCCATCTTAGCCTGACCAGAGCATCAGTTGCTGAGATGTCTTCCACAGCTTCCGAAGCGGCCGTGTGGCTCTGTTCTTTCCTGATATAACTTATTCATTCAGACTAATCCTCCTTAAATGAACCTTTTTGTCTTGTTACTGCCCTATACACAATCGTAAATGGATTCCTGCTTGTTTTGAAACCAAGTCTATACTTGGTTTCAAGTTCTGTGTTGCTTTCAATGTTCTTCAAAATCATCTCGCTCTACTCACCTTTCCAGTTAGGTCAGACTCCTTTCTGCCATATAAAAACATTATTACAATTCTAGCATCTGTGCCCTTATATAAGCATATAGAGTTGACCTGGCCTGAAAGAACCCATACCTTCTGCCTACCTCTTTCAACCTTATCTCTGATCTTTCCTTACCTGATATTCATGTTCTTGGCACAACCAAGTACTTGTGGTTCCCTGAAAACACTTGCCTCTGGGTCTTTGGATGCGCTTTCCCCTTGGTCTCCACCACTTCCTCTGTTAACTATTCCTGCACTCCAGGCAAAGTAATTCACATCTTCTTTTGTGGCACCACTGCATCTTTTTTTTTTTTTTTTTTTTTTGAGAGACAGAGTCTTACTTTGTCGCCTTTGGTAGAGTGCTGTGGCGTCACAGCTCACAGCAACCTCCAGCTCTTGGGCTTAGGCAATTCTCGTGATTCAGCCTTCCAAGTAGCTGGGAATACAGGCGCCCACCACAATGCCTGGCTATTTTTGTTGTTGTTGTTGTTGCAGTTTGGCTGGTGACAGGTTTGAATCAGCCACCCTTGGTATATGGGGCTGGTGCCCTACTCACTGAGCCACAGGTGCCTCCCACACCACTGAATCTTATACATACTTCTACTATAGCCCTTATGATGCAAAATTGCTGTTTTAATTACATATCTGTCTGAGCTACACTCTTAGAATAGTTTAGAGTTGCTTTCAAAACTAGGCCCCTGACCTCCAATAACTCACAATTGTTTTGTACTCACAGTGGATCACTTTGGTAACTCAGTAACCATTTGTAGGATGAATAAATGAGGAAATCTCTACCTAAACCCTTTTTACTCTTCAAATTCAATTACAATCTCCCTACTTCTTTGAAGACTTTTTTGACTTTTCTAGTCCTCTCTTTCGTCTTTGAAACCTGAGTATTTATAGTTTGTACTATAAAAGTTAGGATGATTTCTTTAATTGAATGGGAAGCTTCTTAAAGGCAGGGACACATATTTATATTGTGTCTGTCACTCCATGGACTACAGGGTTGAGCACATACTAAAAGCTAAATACACATTTGCTTTCTAATTAGTTATATAAATTCTGGGCTAATCACATCTTATCGTTTTCATATACTTCTGATGCTCTTCATCACATTAGTGATCAGAAATGAGGTGTAATTCCCCAACCCCTGCCCTCAAGAGCTAAGTAGGATCTTACTGTAAGTTGAAGGGAGTTTTTCCCTAACTCACGGATTGTGCAAGAATGAACTGCTGTTGGGTTTGATTGACTGTCGATGGATTGTGGTGTGGCGTATGTGAAGGCTATTGAATGCAACTTACAATGCTTAATAAAAATCTTTATTCTTTTAATATAAAAAAAATTCTGGGCTTAGGAAAATAATAACAGCCAATAATCTACCCCCCAAATTCTATTTTTTTCCTAATATAGTTGCAGTCATGAAATTAATTACTAATTCATTCTGAAAATATTTAGTAAATTCCTACAAATTTCCTGGCATCAAACCAGCAGTTGGGATACAGGCATGAACTCTTGTCAGTAAAGAAATTCTTCCCAGGTAAAATCAGTATTGTTATATGGAAGCTATATGAGTTTAATTTACTTTTAAATTTGTAGATTTGTAAATTTTTAGTTGGTCAATTAAGTAGTTTTTTAATAGCCCCAGATGTTTTGTTTTTGAAAGAACGGGTACTTTATAGTTCTTCCTAATTGAGCTTCTCAGCGGTGCCCTTGAATTTGTTCTTGTATCTGAGATTGTTACGGTTGAGAAATGGGGAGGATGAGTGCTGAATGATCTGGTCTAATTTTTTTTTTTGCAGGCAGGGGGACCAATCTATGTCTAGAAACTAGTGGATTGGACAGGACTGATTTAAGTTGTATGTACACCACAACATCCGTGCTCAACAGCTTTCTCCTACTGACCTGATGCTGTGGAGTGGTATCTGTCATGGTGCTGTAATGACATCTCACTAGCATTACTGACCAGAAATCCAGACAGTGTCATCAGGCATGTTTAGAGCAGAAAGGCAGACACTACTCTGTGTCCTTCACTTTCAATCCTTTGCCACATATCAGGCCAGCTGTATCATTGTCTTGCTGTCCCGATTTAAATCTAAGTTGAGTTTCTTGTTTTTCTGTTTCTTTATTCATTAGTTCACTCAACATTTCTAAGTGGCTACTATGGGCCAAAAGCTGTGCTTGGTGCTCAAGATACAAAAACAAAAACAACAGAATCCTTGCCCTTGAGGAAATTAGTTGGATTACCTGATTGTAAAATGTATATGCCATTGTAGAAATAATATTTGATATTGCCTTAGAAAAGTAAAATTCAGTATATAAATATGTCTTTGGGCCTGAATCTCTTGTATATATAAATAAAAATATTATTATTAATAGTATTATTATCCTATAATATATATGTTATAGGATAGTATGAAAAATATGAGGCCCTATTTACATGTAGAGAATAAACATTAAATAGTAATGAAGTCATATTCTAGTAGTAGGAACACAAAGTAGTAACTTTTACAGGACTTTAATTACTAGTAATTCTCTACAAAAGTAATACACTTCAATCACATTATTTACATATTATTCTATTACAATATTAGAGGAAGCAAATGTTTCCCTGGGTGCTATGGCTGGTTCCAGGTTTTGTAAGACCTGAAGCTCATAAATGTGGAAGAGTGCCTTAAAAATATATAATTAGAAGACAAAATTAGGGATTGCCCATGCAAGTGAGGAACCTTGAAGCATATACGTCCTAGGCCTCATAGAAAAGCTGACTATGAAAGACACATAAAAGAATATCCTCTCCACTCATCAGTCATAGTGTTCATGAAGCTCATATCAAAAGTTTTTAGAGACACTGTCTTACTCTCTCACCCCAGCTAGAGTTCAGTGGCACAGTCATAATTCACTGCAGCTTCCACTCTTGGGTTCAGGTGATCCTCCCACCTCAGCCTCATAAGTAGCTGGGACTGCCGGCACACACCACCATGCCCTGCTAGTATTTGTACTTTTTTTAAAAGACAGATCTTACTATGTTGCCCAGGCTGGTCCTGAACTTCTGGCCTCAAGAGCTCCTCCCACCTCAGCCTCCCAAAGCGCTGGGATTATGAGCATGAGGCCAGAATGCTCGGCTGAAAATTTATACTAAATTAATACTTGTGAAATGAGTCTTTTTTTTTTTTTTTTTTTTTTGAGATGGCGTCTTATTCTGTTGCCCTAGGTAGAATGCCATGGCGTCAAATCACAGCAACCTCAAACTCTTGGGCTCAGATGATATTCTTGCCTCAGCCTTCCAAGTAGCTAGGACTATAGAATGGGTTCCCACCACAACATCCAGCAAGAGAATCACTTGAGCCTAGGAGTTTGAGATTGCTGTGAGCTATGATGACGCCACAGGCCTCTATCAAGGGTGACAAAGTGAGACTCTTTCTCAAAAAAAAAAAAAAAAAAAATAATAATAATACTTAAGAGGATCATGGTGGATGGAAAGCAATTACCAAACATTACTAATGGGACATTTTTACCTTACTTGAGGTGGTGGAATTCCTACCACTATGCAATCCAATTGTACTCGGGTTCCTTCTGGAACTTCTCTGCTCCGTAACTTTTGAGTGAACCGGGGAGGTTGGCCCAGAGGTTCTTCATAGTACAAAGATGAAGGTGAAGACCCGGGGGTGGTGTCTCCACCAGCTGCCTCACTGGCAGCCTGCTCAGCTTCATGCCTCTTGGCTGCCTGCTGTTCAAGAGCGTGATTCACTTCATTATCCCTGGTATCCGAAGGGATAGGGATGGGAACAGAAGATCTTTCTCGTCTTTCTGACAGATCTGACAAACTGGAGCTATTTTCCTGCACAACTTTGTTTTGAGATTCCAGTTTACTCTTGTGGTTTTTGCAGGCCCGAGGTCTAATCCTTTTGGAGCTATGGGCTTTGAAAAGGGAGGATAGTTCTTCAATGAAGTCAGCAGCCTTATTTAAGAACACTTTTTTGGACTGGGTTTCAGAACAATACTGGGGCCTTTTTGCCTCCTGGGGCTTCTCTTTAGAGCTAGTAGGACTTTGAGCATTATCCTGGCAGGAGTTAGGCTCAAAACTTGATTTAGGTGAGTGTTTCACCTGATCAGAAGAAAGCCATTTTCTAGCTTGAGCTTCATCTGCTTTCTCCAAAGGGTCATGGTTGATGGCCAGTCTTGCCAGATTGACACTTTCATCTAATTCTTCTTGGCTCAGAAAGGCTGAAAGATCTGGAAGGTCATCTTGGCCTCCTCCTTCTTCAGTAGCCCCAGAAGGACTACCAAAATGGAAAGGGTTGGAGGAAGGTTCTGCTCGACTCCTCTCATTGTTTCCCCGATGTTTGGTTTCAGCTAAATAGCTCTCTCTTAGAAGCTGAGATATGGAAGTGGAAGCTTCTATGCTGTCGTCTTGCATGCTGTCACAAAATAATAAAAATTACAAAAAGCTTACATCATTTTCTAGGGAATAGTCTACGTCTATTATAGTTAGTGAATTCTTAAGAATGTAAAACTCACAATAAAAAATTGCCTAGTTTTAATACTTTGACAATATTTACTTTAAAGATCTAAAGATTACCCTCCAATTATTAAATAAATAGGGACTGACTGATGTTTCTCTGAAGTTGAAAATAAAAACCTGTGTGATTACCACTTTATTACATTCTTTAAATTAAAGTTTAATTGTGAAAGCTATGACATAGGCTAGGGTAATATTAAATAGAATTTTGAGCCTAAGTTGATAATATCCGTAAAGGCCTATTAGTTATAAAGTGTTTTCATACACAAATGGAGATTCGCTCTCTACCC
Source organism: Loris lydekkerianus (assembly GCA_963574355.1). Classification (NCBI taxonomy): domain Eukaryota; kingdom Metazoa; phylum Chordata; class Mammalia; order Primates; family Lorisidae; genus Loris; species Loris lydekkerianus. The sequence goes on from CAUYPK010128250.1 coordinate 8,628, forward strand.
TTTACTCTTTACCTAGATTGTAATAGCATTACAGGAATTAAAACATATTCATAACACAGTCTCATCTAGTTACTGGCAATATAGACTTGATCTACCTTATAGAAAAGAAATAATGGTTTTGTTTTTTTTGACAAACTTGTTAGAGACAAGCTGTTTAAATTCAATGGTGTTATTAGGCTCAATGTGCTCTTGAAAACTATGATGATTTAATGTCTTCATATAAAGCTATAAAGATATGAATTAGAGCCTAGATTTTTAAAAAATTTCTTAAATTAACAATGGTTAAGAGGGTATATGGGTGATAGAGGAATTTGGTGCATGGCAGGAGACTTTTCACTGTGTATCTTTCCTAACTTTTGAGTTTTAATGATAGGAATCTATTACCTATTCAATATATATTATTATTATTTTTTAGAGACAAGATCTCACTCTATTGCCCAGGCTAGAGTACAGTGGTGACATCATAGTTCATTGCATTCTCAATGGAACTATTGGCCTCAAAATATCCTCTTGCCTTAGCCTCCAAAGTAGCTGGGACTACAGGTATGCGCCTGCATCCAGCTAATTTCTTAAATTTTTTGCAGTTATGAGGTCTTACTATATTGGCCAGAATGGTCTTGAACTCCTGGCTGCATTTGGTCCTCCAACCTTGACCTCCCAAAGTGCTGGGATTATAGGTTGAGCCACCACTCCCAGGTATATTACCTACTCAAAACAATAAATATTTTTAAAGTCTTCAGAAAATGGTATAATAATATAAACCAATTTTATATTATTAATAGTATATGCCTTTATTCATTCAAACATTTACTAGAGGGATGGCAAACTTATAACTCACAGACTTGTTACTACTCTCTCATCCTTAAAAGATGCAGCTCACTGATTACAGCGCTCTTCCCACTGACCTTGACTTTCTTAACACTCCACTCTCTTGGCCACCACCAATTAGTCAGAGATGGTAGTGGAGCAGAAAACTATGTCATTCTTGGCTACTATATGCTGGGCCTTGTGCTGGAAAGGTGGAGAAGAAAGTAATCTCCTAAATCTTTCCTGGCTTTAAAATTCTATGACAGCTGGGTGTGGTGGCTCATGCCCATAATCCTAGCACTCTGGGAGGCCAAGGTGGATGGATGGTGTGAGCCCAGGAGTTCGAGACAAGCCTGAGCAAGAGCAAGACCCCATCTCTAAAAAAATAGCTGGGCATTGTAGCAGGTTCCTACAGTCCCAGCTACTTGGGAGGTTGAGGCAAGAGGATCGCTTGAGCTCAAGACTTTGATCTTGCTGTGAGTTGTGACGCCATAGCACTCTCTCAAGGGTGACAAAGTGAGACTTTGTCTCATTCCATGACAGAACTTAGTTCATTCACCTCCTTTTGCGTGAATGCTAGCCTCACTTATATCACACATAAGGCTTCCTAGGAACTTCCCTAGCTCCTAAACTTCTAGAATGCTATTAGAAACTAACCTTTAAATTGCCAAAGTAGGCAGTCACCTTGAGAGGGGAATTAGAAATGGCTGAAAGGATTATCTACAGTAAAATATTTTTTCCATCTACTTACCACAGCCTGAGATTGTGTACCTGCTAAGGCCAATTATTTGGGTAAAGTCTATGGTGTTTTTAAAAAACCTTAATTTAAAACGCAAAGGTGTTAGATGAGGGCAAAGATTATCTACAAAGATGTTCATTGTATGCATGGTAATGTTAAAAATTGGCACCATGTCCAATAATAAGATATTAGTTAATTAAATTCTGATATACTCATTTGAATGAGCTATATGTCTATTTAAAATTTCATAGAACAGGGCAGTGCCTATGGCTCAGTTGGTAGGGCACTGGCCCTACATACTGAGGGTGGCCAAACTGCAACAAAAAATAGCCAGGTGTTGTGATGGGCTCCTATAGTCCCAGCTACTCAGGAGGCTGAGGCAAGAGAATCGCCTAAGCCCAGGAGTTGGAGGTTGCTGTGAGCTGTGACACCACGGCACTCTACCGAAGGCGACAGGATGAGACTCTGTCTCTAAAAAAAAAAAAATCTGAATCTAGTTTTTTGTTTTTAAAGAAAAGCCAATTGAAGTGTTAATGCATTCTTGTTCTTATGCTTATGGTCATGAGAAATTATTATGACAACAAAACTTTCAGGTATTCAAAATAAAGGCTTTCTTATTTATTTATTTTTGAGACAGAGTCTCACTTGGTCACCCTTGGTAGAGTGCCGTGGTATGTTAGCTCTCAGCAACCTCAAACTCTTGGGTTCAAACGATCCTCTTGCCTCAGCCTCCTGAGTAGCTGGGACTACAGGTGTCCACCACAATACCCAGCTGTCTTTTAGAGATGGGGTCTCACTCTTGCTCAGGCTGGTTTTGAACTCATGAGCTCAAGCAATCCACCCGCCTCAGCTTTCAAAGTGTTGATATTACAGGCATGAGCCACCACAACCGGGCTAAAATAAAGGCTTTCTTTAATGTTTCAATGTAGTATTTATGACCTAATCTCTGGTGTTAGAACTGGTTCAAATCCCAGTTCTGTTTTTATTTTGATTTTTAGAGAGGGTGTCTTTTTCTTGCTCAGGCTGGTCTCAAACTCCTGAGGTCAAGCAATCCACCCACCTTCCAGAGTGCTAGGATTACAGATGTGAGCCACTGCACCAAACTTCAGATCTGACACTTCTAAACTTCCTAGTATAAACTTCAGAAAGTTTAACTTTGACAAGGCTTGGTTTACTCATCTAAAGACAAGGATAATAGCAGTAGCCATCTCATAGGTTGAAGTAATGATTAAATGTGCTTGGCATTCAGTAAACAATCAATAAATGGTAGTTACTATTACTATAATAAATGTTATTGTATAACAACCATGGCCACATATGATGGTCTCCAGTTTATCCTGTTATCTTTGGGTGTATTTTCCGGCTCATATTAACTCAGCATTCTTCTTCTTTAGGCTTTAAGAAGACTCTGTTATTGAGAATCTCATATGGAATAAACTCATTTTTTAGTTATAATCTGAATATTTTAGCTGAGGTAATGACCAGAGAATTGACAAGAATTGTCAAGAAGTGATAAGCTAAGAAATGGAAGTAGATCTAGTGAAGCAACTTAATCCAAGGAAAAGCTTTGAAGAGAAACTGAACTGTCCATCTGAAATTAATTCAGCACATCTATATTCTATTGAAATACTCACAGTCTCATGAATGAACCAAACTGACTTCGGATCTTTGTACATATTCCCTTTGCTTGGGTCGCTCCCCGTTCCTACCTCTCTTCACTGTCTTAGTCCTACACGATCTTCAATTCCTAGTGGAGACATCACTGCCCTGGAATTTCTTCTCTTCCCTGGGTTGAGAACCTCTCTAGTGAGCTCCCAAAGCTCATTGTCCTTAACACAGGCCCAAACACAGCACTTATCAGGATATATCAAATTTTTCTCTTTACTTTTCTGTGTCTTTCACTTTGTTTTGAATACATAGGACATCATCTCTATATACATAGGACAGAGAAGGTAGTCACTAATATCTGTTGAATTCTTTTATTAGAATGTCCTGCTAAATCTATTGCTTTATCATTTTTTTTGGTTGTTTATCTTTTATTTTAAATTGCAAGGTAAAGTAGAACAGAGGAAGATAAAGAAAACTTAGATACAAAGATAAAAACTGGTAAAGGCATCCTTGACTTAAAGGCGATTTTCAAATGAAAATTTATTTATGTTAGATAAAATGACTAAAATTATGCTTTACTTTCATATCAAAAAATTTAAAAAGCATCTGATCATAATCAGAAAAGCTGGTTTTGAATTCCAGCTCCAACAATAAATTATTTTGTTGTCTTAAGAAAGTCACTTAATACATCCAAATTTCAATTATCTTCAATTACTAAAGAGAATAACATTCTATCTTTGAGGATTCTGAAATGAAAATGAATATATAAATTGTCAAACTGATAAATGTTAGCTAAAATAAAAAATATGAAGATGTATTTTTTAAGCATTAATTTAAAAACTTTCTCTTTTAAGCATTCCTTTTAAAACTGTTATGAAATTTATACTTCAAAAAAGCCCAAGTGTAATTATAGATAAATTAGGTTTCATTCATTCATAAAATAAATATTTACCGAGCATTTACTATGTGCCAGTCACCATTTTAGGCACTGTAGATTCAGTGGTGAACAAAAGATAAAAGTTTCTGTTCTCATACAGCTGACATTCTAGTGGGGGAAAATATCAATGTTAAGAAGAAATAAAGGTTCAGTGCCCGTAGCTCAGTGGTTAGGGTGCTAGTCACATACACTGGGGCTGGCGGTTAGGGTGTTGGTCACATTCACAAACCCAGCCCAAGCCTGCTAAACAACAATAATAAGTACAACAACAACAAGAACAAAAATAGCTGGGTGTTGTGGTGGGCGCCTGTAGTCTCAGCTACTTGGGAGGTGGAGGCAAGAGAATCGCTTAAGCCCAAGAGTTTGAGGTTGCTGTGAGCTGTGATGCCATGGCACTGTACTGAGGGGAAAACATAGTGAGACTCTGTCCCAAAAAAGAAAAAAAGAAAAAAGACAAGAAAAGAAAAAAAGAAGAAAAATAAAGTAGAAAGGAAATAGAGAAAAATAGAGAACTGGGAAAAGTATGCTATTTTAGCAAGGAAAGTCAAGTGAAGCTTCTAATGCAGTGGAGAAGTTAGTCATGTGACCATCTGGGAGTAAGAATGCTCCCGACTGAGGGAAATATAAGTATCAGTGGCTCTGTGTCTGTACTCAGTGAGTGGGGCACCAGCCACATACACTGAAGCTGGCCAGTTTGAGCCCGGCCCGGACCTGCTAAACAACAATAACAACTGCAACCAAAAATAGCTGGGCATTGTAGTGGGCTCCAGCCACTCGGAAGGCTGAGGCAAAAGAATCACTTAACCCCAAGAGTTGGAGTTTTCTGTGAGCTGGACCTCACGGCACTCTACCAAGGGTGACATAGTGAGACTCTGTCTCAAAAATAAATAAATAAATAAATAAAAAATAAGTGTCAAGGCCTGAAGACGTGAGTGTTTGGTGTGAAGAAGTGTTTGGTGTGTTTGAATCAAGTCCCCTGAGCCAGGAAGAGAGTGAAAAAGAAGAGCTGAAGAAAATGAGGTCAGAAAGGTACAAGATTGGATCAAATAAGGCCTCGCTGACCATGGAAAGGACTTCAGATCTCATTAAGCATGTGAGTGGAAACCACATGAGAAGCAGATGACATGGTTTTGAAAACGTTCCATCATGGGTGCTCTGCAAAGGATTAAAGGAAGGGGGAGAGAACAGAAGCGAGCAGATCAGTTAGGAAGCCGTTGCAGTAGGCTGTGCGCAAGATGATGTGGCTTGGACCAATACGTGGTAGCAGGGGGAGGTGGTAAGAAATGGTCGATTTGAGATAGCCTCAAAAGTAGAGCCAAATATGATTTGCTGATGGATTGAAGTGGGATCTGGGAGAAAATCAAGTCTGACTCCAGTATTTATGTCTGAGGAATTGTTTGATTGGTGGAATCATTTGACCAAATGAGATTAAGTAGCCGGTTTCAGAAAAGAAAGTCATAAATTCTCTTAGACATTTCATTCAGGGTGGTCAGAATAGCATTTGGCTTTGTTCCCTCTTTTCTATTTCTTACAAAATCGAAACTTAGATTTTATGCCATTTTCAAAACAAGAATAAGTAATTGCCCTTGCCTACAGATCATGGCATTGGTGAAATGGTACCAGGTTGGAAATGAAACAATGTTGCATCAATCACCAGGACAGACTTAAGTAAATCATATAAATTAATTTGCTCTCTTAGTTTATTAAACTTCCTTTACTTTACTATATATCTGTCTTTTTTTTCCCCTAGGACTTTTCCTGAAGAGAACATTTGTTGCAATAACTCGTGAAAATGGTAAAGTTTGGTTCATAAAAACAAAACTTGATGCTGATACCTTTGGGCATATTTCTGAACTCAGGTTAACTCGGTGCTACTCTTTTGTAGTATTTAAGAAGAGCCTGTTGTTGGGAATACCATATGGAATAAACTCATTTTTTAGTTATAATATGAATGTTTAAGCTGAGGCACTGACCAAAGGATTGACAAAACCTGATATTAAGAAACTTGAATTCAAACATAAATGCTAAAAAATAAAATAAAATAAATACATAAATACTGAGGATTTCTGGCTGTGAGGTATCATTAGATATTTAAATAAGAAAAAAAAAGTCTGGGAAGGAGGAAACCAAGATTTTGGTCAAAGGTAAGAAACTTTCCGTTAGGAATAATAAGTTCTGGAGATGTATTGTACAGCATGGTGACTATAATAATAGTGTAGTATTTTTCTGAAAATGTTTAAGAAAATAGATCTTAAATGTTTTCATCACACGAAAACATTTGCTTGAGCAAATAAGCCTGAACAAGAGCAAGACCCAATCTCTAAAAAATAGCTGGCTGTTATGGTGGGAGCCTGTAATCCCAGCCTCTCAGTAGGAGGTTGAGGCAAGAGGATCACTTGAGCCCATGAGTTTGAAGATGATGTCAACTATGATGCCACAGCACTCCAAAAAAAAAAAAGTTTCTCCACAAAAGTGATAATTATGTGAGGTGATGGATATGTAAATAGCTTGACTTAATCATCTCACAGTGTATACATATATCAAAATATTCCATCAGACACCATAAATACATACAATTTTTAAAACCAATGAAACCTTAATAAAGCGGAAAAAAAGACACCACTTTTCTATACATGCTTTTAAACACTACTCTGCATTCACTATGGTGTGGGGAACACATCCATAAAAAAACCAAAAAACTTCCATGAAACCCAAATCTGGTTTTTAGGTCGACACAAAAATAGTCTAATAGTTAACAATTATTTGTAAAAAGTTTGGAATAGGACAAGACAATCATGTTTAACCTAAAACTTAGGACAAGTATAACTACCTGCTTACTTCATAGGTTTGTTTGTGAACCCACTTTAAAAACATAAAAGGATGTGGAAATTTAAGGTAATCCCTTTGTGCTGATATATAATTTTTATGCTTTTTGGAGGAAGAATAATTTTTAAATACTAGACTTCTCTCTCTCTCTTTAATGCCAGTATTGACCTATTGGTTTTGCCTTCTTACAAGAGAAGTCTCTACATTCATTCTTTTGGAGAAACTGAATCCCAGTACATAGGTACAGTCCTGGAGAGTTGTTTACAGATCATCTTTTTAAGTTTGGCTTCACGTGGAATGTACTTTGTACACCATTACAATATCCATCCTCTCACTATTACAGTGATCATTCCCATCCTAGTCTTCTTTTTAGTCTGTTTTGGTCTGAATAGCATTAATAATTGAATAAATTAGTGTATAATGCATTACCAGAGTAATAACTTGACTGTAGACATGACATTTCAGTAACAATATGGAAATAATATAAGCTCCATTCTCTCAAAGATGTTTTAGTTTGAAAGAAGAAAAAACAGTAGAAAAAGATAAATACAGACACATGTATACATTAGAAGAGCATGTTGAAATAAAGAGGCAGAGCAAAGATGATGCATAGGAGAATCAGTGGGAATTAGTTTAACTAGTATTTTCCTTAAGGCCAGGGGTTAAGGTATGAAAAGATTTTCAGAAAAATGGCTAAAGCTGAGTAGGCTGTTCTCCTATTATTTATTTATTTACTTATTGAGACAGAGCCTCAAGCTGTTGCCCTGAGTAGAGTGCGGTGACTTCACAGCTCACAGTAACCTCCAATTCCTGGCTTAAGTGATTCTTCGGTCTCCCAAGTAGCTGGGACTACAGGCGCCCACCACAACACCCTACTATTTTTTGGTTGTTGTTGTCATTGTTGTTTGGCAGGCCCAGGCTGGATTCAAACCCCCCAGCTCTGATGTATGTGGCTGGCACCTTAGCTGCTTGAGCTACAAATAGCGAGCCTATTATTGGTTTTTAAATATATTTTTTTCTTAGCCATTCTCAATAGAAAAGTATTATTATTGTTTTATTAGAAGGTAGGGAAAAAAGTAAAAATATCTTCTGAGTGGAGGAAAAAGAGATTAGTTACTATGAAACATATTAGGTACATTTTTGTATACAGAAGAGACTAAACATGTAGGGAAGCATTAGTATGCAGTGGTTCTCAACCTTCCTAATGCCATAATGTATTTTCATTGTTATAAAGGGTGTTGCGACCCACAGGTTGAGAACCACTGGAAGGCTCTGAAGCCAGAGCCCAAAGTTACTATTTAATTTGAAAGACAGCAAAGAATAGTGCAAAAAGTAAATCCTAAAGGGTAATAAAGAAGGCAAGCAAGTAAATTTCATGATCCTAGAATCAAAAAGGGGTTTGGTGGTAGTCATAAAAGTGACAGGCAAGGGCAGATTTTATATTACTCTCAAGATCTCACCATTCACAATGAATTGAACTGATAAACTGTTACATAGGAAATCCCAAATGAGAAACATTTGTCAATCCCCATTGACTCAAAGATCTCTTATTACTTTTCTTTTTATTAAATCATAGCTGTGTATATTAATGCAATCATGAGGTACCATGCACTGGTTTTATATACAATTTGAAATACTTTCATCATCCTGCTTAACATAGCCTTCCTGACATTTTCTTAGTTATTTCTTATTTTTTAAATAAGGAAAAAAATGTATCTCCTTCATCCTTCTTCAGTCTCTTACTATTTGTGCTATTTTTTTTAGGTGAAAGATTTATATGATCTTAAGAGAAACCAGAATATGCTAATTTTTAAATGATTAAAGATTTGAAAAGATAACTTCCTTAATTAAATTGATATTATGTATTTGGTAGATTGAGAGAAGAGTAGGTATCCCCCAAAAGCTTGGTATCTCAAGATCAAATTCTAGTTCAAGTCCGTGGTTGGAAGGCTCTGTTGAGCCTCTCCCTGAGTGCAGAGTGCATTGTGACTCCAACTTGAGGTCTACGTAGCAGGCAGCCATACAGAGCTTGTCAAGGTGACTCTGGTTGTACATGAGCTCTGAGAATTCTCTAGTGACTACAGGTAAATAGTCCTACAAACTTTTGTTTCTATAAAAAATATATCCTGCTGCAAATAAGTTCTTAAATTTCTAAAGAGATCATTCTGTCTGCACCTGTGTTGTTCCCTCCAAGCAAATGCACAATACTCTAATAGTTTTAAAAGCACTTGGTCAACTATGATGCACCATAGAAATTTAAGAAAATATCTTTGTGGTGCTTGGTTCCTTTTCATTCCCTAAGAGAAGGCGAAAGCTGCTAACCCTTTCATTTTTCTAATTTGTTATAGATAGTAACACCACGAGATCAGCAACACTTTCGTCAAATCTCAATGTGAATGAAGGAAATTAATTATTCTGGAGCCATCACTAAAATTTGTTTTATATTTTCAGGTTAATGAGCCAAGTCCATTATTCCTGTTATGTATAGGAATTAACTGTTGAAAAATTGGGCTCTCACCTTTTTATATACTAACATTGGTTAACTAAAGTCCTTTCAAAATGGAACCTGATTTACTTGCTGTCTCATTTCTTTAAAAATAAATTTGCAAAAACTACTTCCAAAACCAGCTAGGATAAAAACTCATTTAGTTTCTTGTGTTCACGAATTGTGGCCGAGTGTTCCACTGAATCTGCCTTTGTAAATACATTGTAATAGAAACATGTAATGGAATCTGTATTATAAATTATAGATATATGGAAGAGTGAGGTTTTAACACATTATGAGTTATAATAGCATTAGTTATATGCTATAAGTGGGAATAGAGACACATTTTCAGAATTTGGATAGTGTCCAACTGTTTGTTTCATAGTCCATTATTATAAGATTCTGTAATGCCTATAATTTTGTCTCTTGGTATCTCTGTAAGTATAGTGTCCATATATTTCAGATTTCCTGGATAGCCTTGATTGTAAGTATTTTGACTGTTGTTGAATCACAGCATATTCATTTTTATTTTAAAATATATATTTATCATAGCTATAAATATAGGCATTATCAATTTCTTAGAAAACTACTATGAATTTTATATGAACTTAAGACATTATTAAAGACAATAGAGTTATGACGAATTTTTAATTTTGGAGCCTATAGAATTCATTTCATTATTACTAAGGTGAAAGTAAATTGAGTCATAATTTTTTGAGAAAGAAAACTGAATAACTATTTTTGTTTCATTCAAGCTGAATGATGCTGGTATCTTTAATAAGTATTTGAAGATATGCTGATAAAATAATAAAATTTCTTAGCACCTTTATTTGTAATGTTCACTTTTGAGGACTGGATATACAGAACAATTCACCTTTTCTCTTTCTTTGCTTAAATGGTTTTTAATATATAATTTAAGATGTACATCTAATTACTGCTAATGGTGCAATGTACCAGGCCAAACATTTGCCACTGACTGTCAAGTGTCTTTCTGATGTAGCTGAATAGGGGTGGGGGTGGGGGGAGAGAAAGGGAAAGAAAGAGCAATGTCCTTTGAGCAAGACTTTCTGCAGCTGTTGTGTACATTAATCCAGGGAGCAGATCTCCCAACACTAAATATAGAAAGCATATCCTTTTACATGATAAAAAAAATTTTTAATGAAAGTCTTTAACTATGGAGTCTTATTATTTTAGATTTGATTTTCCTTTAAAAAAGGAAATAGGCATTTTATACATATTCTCTGTATAAACATTATTTTAATAAACAAATGTGTGGAAAATGCCAATGATGTTAGGAACATGTCACAACTTTCTCTGGTGAAATATTTTTCCTTAGGACTCAAATCAGCTGTGATCTCTATGAGTCTCATCAATCCCCTCCAAAATCTTTACATGTAGAAAGCTTTATTTTTTATTTAATTCTGTGTCCTATCATCTATAATTAGGAAGTTATCCCAGGTTTCATTCTAAATAACAGAAATTAGCTCTCTGAAATATTCCTTTTTATCATTGTCAGTGCCCTGTTATCAAAACACACTTGTGAACTTAAATCTGGATATTACCTTTCTTTTTTTAGTTGACCCAGATGAGGATGTCCAACCCAGGCACTCCACTGCGATGATAATTATCCAGGGAGAACTTTTAGATGAAAGCACAGGAGAAAAGGAAAATTCTTCACGCCCTTGGAAATAGAGAGTAGTAGTCCATAGAGAGTGAGGAGTTAACCTTAGTTTCAGTGAAGATGTCTGTAAGAAGCTGGACAACCTGTCACCACCGGAGCCAGAGCATTTGTCAGCTCACAGGTCCCAAGTTATTTTGAGCTGTATAGACCATGTGCCTGTGAAACATTCCACCTGATTGGACAGGAGAAAACTGAGCAAAGAGATTCCATGGCAGGACAGCACCTATGCGGGGTGGGGGAGTCAATTGATTCTTCTATCTGTAGAATTTCACTTATACCTAGAGGCCTAAGCTGCTTGTTGATTTAAATTCGGAATTAATACTACATTTCATCTGTCTAAACAGGGCATTACTTTTAAGATGTATGAACATTTTTAATTGTTAAGATCTTTAATTTTAGTCAATTGGAAATTTACTATTGTTTACTCACTGATACATTTTAGAAAGGTTGGCTACAAACAGCCAATATGAAACTGAAGTTCAACATTTTCAAGCTGACAGCTTTTTTGAACTGTTTGTTGAAAGTCTAGCAAAAGTAGAGAAGATAACTAACGTTAAAAGTTCCTGATTAGAGATTACAGGTAAAATGAAGAGGAAAAACCCATTTTTCCTGGGTTTAAAGTCAGGAATAAATTAGTCTAAACCAACTTCTTCAGAAAAAACAAATTACATACTGTTTAAAAGTCAAAACAACTATATTATAATACCTATTCATGTATTAGTATAACTAACTGGGGATAATTTCTTGTATATTATTTTGAAAAAATCAATGCAGCTGTCTTCTGTCATGAGTTTTATCAATCAGTAGGACAAAAAAAATCCTTAAACAGATCAACATCTGCTCAAATATTAATTTCATATGTTTTCAGAATATGAATTTGAAAAGAAAGTTAACCTCATTGCTTAGTACAGATTAAGTGATGCTATAACATTGTTAGTCTTGGGAGAAGCCTGGGTTTTGGAAATTCTGACTTACATGCCAAAAATTATTATTTTAAAGGCTCAGTCTTAGATTCTGATAGCATAAAATACATTAGTTTAAATCTAGCTTTCTTAACTAAATCATACAACTGTGGTTTCTTCTCATTCATTCATTCAACACATATTTACTTACTGCCGACTAGGTACTAGGTACTGGGTATAAAGCAGTGTACAAAATACACAAAAATTCCTGACCTCATGGAATTTACTAAGAGATCTTTATCCTCTTCGGTCATCTTGAGACTATCTGTAGTACATGGAATAAATATAAAATTAGTTTATTGTGATTACATGAGAGGTTAAACTACACCCTTTGTTTTGTGGTGTTATGTTTACACAGGCAAAATAAAAAAGAGAATTGAGGAAAACTTTTAAATCATTAATATAAAAATAAACTTATTAAGGAGGGAAAAAGGTACAGGAGGAACTGAATTATCTGGATAGGTTATTTTCATTTCTGCAGTTATTTGGGTCTTTAGTATACAGGTTCATTTGCTCACTTACCTAATCTTCTGCTGATACTAACACCAAGACCACTTAATTGTGTTTCTGCATATTCTGTCTATGTGGATACTTCAACAATTTCTTTTTATTTAAAAAGGGTATTCCTCCATTATTCCACTTTTGTTTTGTTTCGTTTTTTGAAACAGGGTCTTGCTCTGTTGCCCAGAGTGTAGTGGCCTAATCACAGCTCACTGTAACCTCAAACTCCCAGGCTCTAGAGATTCTCCTGTCTTCCAGCCTCAGCCTCCTGATAGCTGGTACTACAGGTGTGTGTCACCATGTCTTGCTAATTTATTTATTTTTTGAGACAGAGTCTCACTTTGTCATCCTCCATGGAGTGTCATGGCATCATAGCTCACAGCAACCTCAAGCTCTTGGGTTCAACTGATTCTCTTGCCTCAGCCTCCCAAGTAGCTGGGATTACCAGCACATGTCACAATACCAGGCTATTTTTAGAGACAGGATCTCATTCCTGCTCAAGCTGGTCTTGAACTCCTAAGCTCAAGCAATCCACCTGCCTTGGCCTCCCAGAATGCTAGAATTATAGGTGTGAGCCACTGTGCTCAGCCCTTAATTTTTTGTAGAGATGGGGTCTTACTGTTGCTTAGGTTGGTCTCAAACTGACCCTCAAGAGACCCTTCTCCCTTGGCCTCCCACAGTGCTGGGAGTGTAGGTGTGATAGGTGTGAACCACCACACCAAGCCTTCCACTCAGATCTTAAAGCTATAATTGGTAAAGGTGCTGTTAGGTTTTGGGTGCGAATATGGGAAAGTAAAACATCTATTTTAGGTAGCTGATAGGTGTATTACCAAAGGGAAATGCTTTAGATACACTGTAAGTGAACCCATTTTTATTTCTTTGCAAACTGCCATAAAAAGCCTCACCACCCGTAGCTCAGTGGTTAGGGCACCAGCCATATACATGGAGACTGGCAGGTTCGAACATGGCCTGGGCCTGCTAAAACAACAATGACAACTGCAACAAAAAAAAATAGCCAGGTGTTGTGGCGGGCGGCTGTAGTCCCAGCTACTTGGGAGGCTGAAGCAAAACAATCACTTAAGCCCAAGAGTTTGGGGTTGCTGTGAGCTGTGACACCATGGCACTCTACTGAGGGCAACATAGTAAGACTCTGTCTCCCCCAACCCCCCCAAAAAAGAAAAGAAAAAGCTTAGAATACAACTTTCAACCCAGGTATAGAATACTGAGGTTGGGGGACACCCATACTCGACCATAGAATAAAGCTGATTAGGCAGTAGAATTAGGAGTCCATATGAAGAATTAAAAATAGGTTTAAAATGCAAAAGAAGAGTTACAGAAGAAAGAAGCTAAAGAAATTCTGAATGACAGTGATCATTCCTGTTTTCCTTTTTACTGTAACATTTTAAAATATAGATAGTATATAAAATTTTAAGCTCTCTGAAAGAAATGCTGGATATAATTTTTTGAAACAATATCCAGTATTTGTAAGCACCTTGGTTGCAATATATCAAACTCATATTTTAGATTTTAGTTTTTAAAAATTAGTTTCTACTCCCAAATAGCCCAGATACCTTGCTTATCATTAGTAGCTATTATATAGACATTATACTACAAACCTATTTATTAGTTCATATTTTAGTAGAGTTTATTGGTACAAAGAATAATCTTTAAAAAATTTTAATATCCAACACAGTTAAAAACAAACTTTATAAGTGGCAAGCAAACACAAGGTTATACGTCTTAAGTCTTCCCCATAAAGCTGAGTGGCCCATCCAGTGCATGTGTTTATTGTGGTTTGAACACAATCCTGCACTTGCCTTCAGCTGTTTTCTTAATTCAGTCACTCAGCTACAGAAATAATATACTTACATTGGGATGATCCACAGGAATACCAAGGAATCTGAAAGATCTGTGACGGAGGAAGTCTTCACTTGGAGAATACGTATGGGAGAATTTCTGTGCCAGTAGATTCATGTAAAATTTTCGTACTTGATATTTTGTCTATGTTGCTATAGGATCTAATTCTCTAAAACAAATTGCTTACATACACCAAAGTTTCAATAAGTTTTGCTTAAAGGTCATTGATTTATATTAGGGTATCCCCCTCTAGTAGCAGATGAAAAAGCAAAACAATGTCTTATTTTTTGAACAAAGACACACATGTATATTCTAACCTTTTTTAATGAGAAAAATTTTCACATCAGAGACAAGTTTTTTATCATCCAAAACAACACCTGGGTAGTGAATTATAGAGGGTCTTATAACAAACTCCATCACGTAATGTAATTGAAAAGTACAATGAAATCTTTAAGACATTTTTCATCTAATTGGTCTTGAGAATGCTTGCCTGGGAAAACTAAAACATTTTAAAAACTATTTTAAAGTTCAAAAAATATTTAGTTGTAAAGACTGAAAATGTTTTTAAAAACTAAACAGAATACCTGTTTAAAAACATTATCTACAAAGTAAATTTGTGGTTACCTGTCTCAGGAGAAGCGCCATTCCTATATCAATCAACCAGGATCATCTAAAGTCCAAATCTCACTGCCTAACTTGTGTCAACCACAAAAGTAGCATGAGGGAAATGTGATACACCCCACCAGAGTAATGAAAGGCATTTACAGGGTTCCGTTGCAGATCCAGGGACAGTCGTTTAGAACAGATTGCTCTTTCAGATCAACTTTAATAACTCAGTCTGCATGATGTTCTTAGCCTAGACTTGGGATAGTGGGGTAGATAACAACTAACCTAAGAAAACAGGCTTTCTGGTCTCTCTTTAGACTAGATGAGAAGAAATTCTGAAGACTAAAGTGTAAGAAATACCCAACATATTCAAACACAGGACGCATATAACATGTGTAGATACCTTTATTTGGTACCAAACTGAGACTATGGTCACTGCATTTATTAAAGTAAATATGAAAAAATAATCAATTCCTATAATACTTCATGCATTTCCCAATTTTAGAGTAATTGAATTAAAGCTTAACTATGTGGTTTCCATTGAAATGTTATAAAGCTTTTCCTACTTGTGATTTTGGTATGTAGAACATATCAAAGTTCACATTAAAAAAAAAAAAAAAAAACATTATTTCCAAAAAGAAAATCTGTTCAGAATTTTTAAAAAGAGCATCTTGTGACTAAGTTGAGAGAATAAATCAGCAGGCTTGGTGCCTGTGGCTCAGCGGTTAGGGCACCAGCCACATACACGAGAGCTGGTGGATTCGAACCCAGACCAGGCCTGCCAAACCACAATGACAACTATAGCCAAAAAATAGCAGGGCGCTGTGGTGGGCGCCTGTAGTCCCAGCTACTTGGGAGGCTGAGGCAAGAGAATTGCTTAAGCCCAGGAGTTTGAGGTTGCTGTGAGCTGTGATGCCACAGCACTCTACTGAGGGTGATATAGTGAGACTCTGTCTCAAAAATAAATAAATAAATAAATAAATAAAAAGAATAAATCAGAAACAATTAGTATCATGTTCCAAGCTATACAGCTGATTCTTACTTCTCACACATTAATTGAATGATTATATTCACATGCACATAAATATATTGTAATCTTAGTAGAAATAAGTTAGTATTCCTTAGCTATGTCCTAGGCATTATGTTCTTTATGGATGGTGTGCATCATTTAATGTATACCCTTAACAATCTATGAAGTAGGTACTGCTAGAACCTGGGGCTTAGCAAGATGTTAAAAATTTGTCCAAGGTCACACAAAAAATAAATGACTGAGCCAAAATTGAACCTAAGTTCTGCTCAGAAGCATCGCAAATACTTAAATTTTCACATTTCCAACATATTTGTGAAAAAATTAAGGATAAAAATGAATATAAAACATTTCTCTTTTAGTAAATATTCTAAAATATATATACATATAGGATTTATTTTTATATTTATTTATTCTTTTAATAAAATTTTTAAACATGCTAATCTCTTTATTGTTCTAATTTTAGTATAAGCACTGCTGAAATGAGCACAAGGACTGTTTTTTAATTTTAATTTTTTTTCAAGAGCCAGGTAAACAGATAAAGACTTCAAGTTTATAAGTTTTCTGACCAAAATCAACCCTGAAATTCTTTTGTATTTTTTTTTTTTTGCAATTTTTTTGTATCTTTATTTTGCAAATAAAAAGAAGAAACAGTTTAAAAAGAAAAAAAGCAGGCCGGATGTGGTGGCAGAAGCCTGTAATCCTAGCACTCTGGGATGCCAAGGGGGGGGAGGGTGGATTGACTGAGCTCAGGAGTTGGAGACCACTCTGAGCAAGAGCGAGACCCCATCTCTAAAAATTGCCAGCCATTGTGGCAGGCGACTGTAGTCCCAGGTACTGGGAGGCTGAGACAAGAGAATGGCTTGAGCCCAGGAGGTTGAGGTTGAGGTTGCTGTGAGCTCTGATACAAGAGTACTCTACCAGGGTGACAAAGTGAGACTCTGTCTCAAAAAAAAAAAAAAAAAAAAAAAAGGCAATACTTTCAGATACACTCTATCTGTGGTATTTTATCTGGGAACATAAATTGTTATGTAGAATGGAACATTATTAGTATTAGTACTGAAAGGTTGGAAAACAGTCGAAGTGCTTGAACAGACCTACTTTTTTGGTTTCGGTTTATCACAGTCACTGTGCTGAAATGATTTAAGAGCTTTGTTCTTTTGAAATTAAATTTAAATGCTTTGATATTATTTCTGAACACATTAACATGGGCCAATAAATGTTTTGCAAGTTAGGAGTAGGAAAATAACAGTTTGAATATTCTCTTTTTATAACATTAGTATAAAATATGTTGATATGAGAGGCTCTGGGTGATTTCACTCAGGTTCTATTTTTGGTCTGCATGGATCTCACAGAAAGCTGAAGACAAAGTTCAGAGTTCTTTGACCCTGGTAATCACACTAACACCAATAATATAAGGGAAAAAAAAAAGGGAACTAATACTTCTTATGAGTGTTCTCCAATCTGCAGTCTCCGGTAGCCTAAGTTACTTTTCATTTAATTTCTCATACAACCTTTTGACCTATTGTTATCTGTGTGTTATTGTGAGGAAATGAAGGCTTAAAGAAGGGTAGCCTTACAGTTCTTTAAATGGCCTATTTAAGAAAAAAAAGTATAGCTTTCCCAAAGTTACCCAACCAGTAAGTTATATGGGAGTGTGGATTTAAATGTATACCT
Organism: Loris lydekkerianus; assembly: GCA_963574355.1. Classification (NCBI taxonomy): domain Eukaryota; kingdom Metazoa; phylum Chordata; class Mammalia; order Primates; family Lorisidae; genus Loris; species Loris lydekkerianus. The sequence continues at coordinate 26,341 of CAUYPK010128250.1, forward strand.
TTTACTTTAGAACTTTGACTTTTGGTACTTATTTAACAGAAAGAAGAACAGAATAGAAAAATAACATCTGACTAAAGTCGAGGGCTATTTTTACAAAGAAGACTCAATAAAATTGATTGACCAAAATAGCAATGGCTTATACACATTTCTGAGAAGTTATCATTTTATTACAAATTATTTTTCATGAAATTAGTAGATGCTGAATGCAACGAACTTTTGCCAAGGAGGGAAGGTACAGAGGAAGAGCTTGGAGAACATAAATTATGAAAAATTCCAAAGAAATTTATATTTTACACCCCTAAACAAGTTCACATTTTTATTGGCATATGAATCTATTTGGTGTTTTCTTTTCTTTTTATTTATTTATTTATTTTTGAGACAGAGTCTCACTTTGTCACCCCCAATAGAGTGCCATGGTGTCACAACTCACAGCAACCTCATACTCTTGGGCTCAAGTAATTCTCTTGCCTCAGTCTCCAAAGTAGTTGGGACTACAGGTTTCCCACCACAACGCCCAGTTATTTTTAGATACAGGGGGTCTTAATCTTGCTCAGGCTGATCTCAAACCTGTGAGCTCAGGCAATCCACCCACCTCAGTCTCCCAGAGTTCTAGGATTACAGGTGTGAGCCACTGCACCAGCCTTACTTGGTGTTTTCTTGATTTAGCAAACTTCTTATCAAATGAAGGCAGCATATCTTGATGTAGGAAAGTCTGCAAAATATTTTTGTTTTGCTTTTTCGTTCGTTCTTCTCGTCTCCAAATTGCTCTTCATTTCCAACTAAGAATGGGTTAAATAAAAAATAGCCCAAACAAAGTGTCCTTGTTCAACTTAATTACAATGTGTGTTAATATCTTAGGCCTCCTTTCATCTTCTAGTGTAGACAGTGAGCTTTAATTCAAAATGTAGACTACAATGTCACATTGTAGTAAGCAGGCAATGTTACAGAGAAGTTAAACACAAAATTTTACCACATTGTAAACTGAGGAAACATCAATTCACAGCCCGCTAGCCTGACAACACTATGCAAATTTTATTTATTTATTTATTTATTTATTTATTTATTTATTTATTTATGTATTTATGACAGTCTCACCTTGTTTCCCTTGGTAGAATGCCATGGCATTATAGCCTATAGCAACCTCAAACTCTTGGGCTCAAGTGATCCATTTGCATCTGGTTTTCATTTTTAGTAAAGATGAGGTCTCACTCTTGCTTAGGCTGGTCTCAAACTCATGTGCTCAAGCAATCTACTGCCTTCGCCTGCCAGAGTGCTAGGATTACAGGTGTGAGCCAGTGTGTCCAGCCTTCTCTTGCGTTTTATACCTCATGGCCCTAATTTCTATAGCTGAGGGGGCAGCTCTGTCCATCCTTATGCCCTGGTTTTTGGGATGCCAGCTCAAGCCACAAACTGAGTTTCCCATTTGTCCAGAAATGAAGAGTACACTTAAAGCAAGACACACAATATCCATTCTTTTGTAATGTATAAGTGTGATAATTGAGTGTTCATTGCCATGTGTGAGATACGCCTCCCTCAAACGTTGTTATGACTTTAGCACATTACCCATCTAACATGAAACACACACACACAGACACACATGGTATTCTCTCATTTCAATAAATATTTCAACTATTTGTGACTGACTCCAAATTGGGCTTACTTCCTGAAAGGCAGATAAGCCAGAATGAATTACTTAGCTCTCTGAGTGACCTTAGCTAACCCCAGTCCAGTGTCCACAACAACCAAGCTTTGTTGTTAATATTTAATGCACAATTTAATTTAATACCACCACCCAGGAAATATGGATCATTATCATCACTGCATGGAGGATGAAACTGAATAATTATATGCTACTGTGGTTTTTGCGAATTCCAAGATCTGAAAAAGTCTCAGGAAGAATCTTTGAGATTGTTCAAGGTTTACTATGTCATTATCCTGTTTTTATGGAGGAGGAAACTGAAGATCAGAGAGAAATTGCACAAAGCCACTCACAGCTGTGAGTCACACCTAAGGTCTACATGACGCCAAAGCCCAAGCTCTTCTATACTACTACATGCCACTTTTCAGAGGCATCCATAAAGGCGTTAGTAATGCATTTATGATTCAATTTGGAGAAAACTTTGGAAGATGTAGAGTAACAAGTAGGAAATGTCTGGTGATAGTGGGACTATGTTTGTTTAGTGACTTCTTCCAAAATGCTTTGTAGGCCTTAGAAATCTAGATGATCTCTGGCTAGTCAAAGAAACAACTTAATGGAATTGAAGCAGCAATCAAATAATAAGCAATTCTCTGTGCATCTCTATCTGCAAATTACTAAATATAGTAAAATTAGGCATGAGAGAGCATACAGTTACTATATTTTTAAGTAGAGATCTACTTAGCTATTTCATCTTTTCAAGATTATTTACATTACACATTATTACATGTCAATAAAAACAACAGCAACAACAAAAACAAAACAACACTAATTCCCTTGAAGTTGTTCGTTTTTATGATTATTTTGTACGTAGAAAAATTAAGCATTAGAACTGCTATGCACATGTCAATCTGAATCAGCAATAAAACCCAGATTTCCAAGTTGGCATGATTAAATTAGTCTAATGAGAGCTATTTTGAGGAACACCTCAAACTTTATCTATTAGCAAAATGAGAGCAATAAATTTGTGCCAAGTGAGACTTACAACAGCTTTGAGTAACTGTGTATAGCAGGCAACTAAAAGAAACATTAAAAAGTGATTATAGGTTATTTTGTGTCTCTAGGCAGTAATCACTGCAAATATTATTTTACTAAACCTTAAGTGAACTATGAGGACCAGATTAATATATTTGATTCGTTGAAACAGATCTGATTGCTGCATGAACTTTACTTAAAGGTCATATATTGTCTTAAAAACTTCTTCCTTAGCTATTATGAGAAATCTCCTAAAATAGAGGGTCAGATTTTTAAAAAATTTCATCTCTGCTTTCTAATTTGGCATAAATAGTAGGTGGAAAGAATCCAATTCCTATGTTAACAAAGAGAAGTAGCTGAACTGCCTATTTGGTGATCATTCACTAAGTTTGTGTTGTGAATGAAATGGTTAATAGAGTTTTATTTTATTTAATCTTCACAGATTAATTTAGATTCTAAATTTATTAATTTAGAAAGTGAAAGGCAAGTAACACTTGCAAGCTCAGGTAATGTTTAACTCAAACAATGCAAAAATAGATGAGCATAAAACCCATCATAAAATAAAACTGAGATCTTTAAGAACCTTAAACTCAGGATATTGATGCACATAAATCAAATTTAAGTTACATTGTTACAAAAATAAATAAATAAATAGAAAAAATTTTCTCAGCTTTGTTACCAAAATAAATAAATAGAAAGATACAGGCGGGCATGGTACCTTACGCCTATAATCCTAGCATTCTGGGAGGTCATGGCAGGTGGATGGATTGCTTGAGCTCACAGTTTGAGACCAGCCTGAGCAAGATTCAGACCCCAGTCTCTGAAACTAGCCAGTGTTGTGGCTGGTGCCTGTAGTCCTAGATATTTGGAAGGCTGAGGCAAGAGGAATGCTTGAGCCCAGGAGTTTGAGGTTGCTGTGAGCTATGACGTCACAGCACTCTACTGACAAAGTGAGACTATGTCTCAAAAGAAAAAAAGAAAGAAAGATACAACATCTCTTTCAGAAACAAATAATAATAAAAATAATTATGGGAAGATGCATGATTTTAAAGTTGGGACATTTATATATACCCTGATTGGTTTTGACATAGAATTAAAAATATATATCAGCTATATCGTCATTACCAGATGAAGAGGGTTTGGCTGCCTGTCACTTTCAGCCAATATGCAGAGACCAGGGTACGTCCACCAAACTATTTGTCAAAAGGCCAGCAATTCTGGAGAACAGTGACAGTAGCCTCTCTAAGGCTGTTCTGTTTTTCCATTTCCAAAATCACAGTTTTATACATGAAAGTTCAAAGTAAAGACCATGTTAATCTTTATCTTAAACAATAATAAATAATCAGTATATCTCATGACCCAGACAACATTCCAATTCAAAAATTAATCTACTTAATCAATCCTCCTTAACTACTTAAAATAGGCATCTTTAGGATGGGAGCTAAGTTTACAAAACAACAAGAGACAGGAGGTGAAGGTCACTTGGGACCTAAACTGACCAGGCCAGCTGAGCCGCGCTGGCTCTAGCTTGACTTACTCCATCTTATTTTCACCACATGTACTCTCATAGTAAAATGGCAAAAGAAGAAATCAAATAAATCCTATAATTAGGCAAAGAGTAATTAATTGTATTTAGAGGTGGAGTCCAACTCCACCGCTTGTTACCTGAGAGACCTTAGACAAGTGATTTAATCTCTTTGTGGCTCAGTGTTCTCATCTCTAAAAAGGGGGGAAATACCTACCTTGTAGGAATGCTGTGAGAATCAAGTGGGTTAATACTCTTAGAATAGTGCCTAGTTCCTAGCAAGTGGTCAATAAATGTTAACCACCATTATTACATTATTATTAACAAACATCTTTCAAATAAACTTCTTTTAGTCTACTTTGTGAGGTCACAGAGAGTGAAGTATACCGAGTTAGTTGCACTGAGGCCAAAGGCTGAATGGGCCACCTAGACTGATGACTCAGACACAGCAGTTCAGGTTTCCAGACTGACTCAGTCCTTGGCTTCTATTCCAAGGCTGACAAGAATGCTAATTAGTGCCAACAGTGATGAGTTTTTATAACACTGGGTGCTGTCCTTTTCAGATGCAAATCAGATCACTTACATCTTGTATAGAGTACCAACAGTGATCAAGTTCAGATTCAAACCAATGACAAAGGTAAAATGCTTCATATCTAGTTACCATGCTCTTGAACCACCTGTTTCTGAATTCTAAATTCCTATCTCGCCCACTGCCAATGGGCTAAACATAGCTAAAGGATTTAAATTATAATTTGAGCTGATAACCCAGGTATCAAAGAAGCCTTCTTTAGCCACATAAGTAGAATGGTGACAAATATCAGAGCAGTATATCTACTCTACAGTATGTGCTTTATGACAAAATAATAATCCAGGGTATCAGTAAAAAAAAGAATAGGTCAGCATAAGCTTGGTATTGAACTTAGGCTAACAAAACTATTGTTACGGTTAAATGATTTTTAGGAGAGAAATCTAGGGACGTGAGGGGTATCTTAATCTTTTCATGATCCTGAATTGTCTAACTGCATTAATGTTGAAAGCGTAAATACTCCCATGTAGAATAAGACAAAGCAGATTTAGTTCTTCTAAATCTAAATAAATGCTCCTAATGATGTGAGGAACTGAGACAAGGTATCAAATAACAAGAATAGCGATGTTTTAAATCTAGTTATATTTAAATGCCCCCAAGTTAACATTGCATTTGAAAAAATGGTTTTGTTTTTTTGTTGTTGTTGTTTATTAGCTATTTCTCGTCAGAGTCCCATCAGTAGATCTGCTTTAATACTCATATTTTATATTCATGAAAACTGTGGGCCTGGCTCAGTGGCTTACACGAATAATCCTAGTATTCTGGGAGGCCAAGGCCAGTGAATTACTTCAGCTTAGGAGTTTGAGACCAGCCTGAGCAAGAGTCAGACCCTGTCTCCACTAAAATAGAAAAAAACCCATAGCTGGATGTTGTGGTGGGCGCCTGTTTGTCTCAGCTATTTGAGAGGCTGAGTCAAGAGAATTGCTTGAGCTCAAGAGTTTAAGGTTGCTGTGACCTATGACACCAGGGCACTCTACCCAGGGCAACAAAGGGAGACTCTGTCTTAAAAAAAAAAAAGAAGAAAAGAAAAAGAAAAAAAGAAAAAACAAAAAGAAAAAAAGAAAACCGTGTATGTCAGTAAAATATGTGGAACTCTAAGGGCAAATATAATTAACCTCAGCAAGTTCAAAAGCATGGGTTCCTAACTTTTTCAAGATTAGGATGCGATATCCTTTATCCAACATTTAAAAGTGACAGGGCACTCCCAAATGATGATAATTATACTTTTTTTTATCTGTTGATTTAGAAAACACATAACAAAAAAAAGAAATCATTAATCTAATGGTTATTTCTAATAAATTTGTGTTTCTATCAATCATAACACTATATAACCATATATTGTTTATTCTGTTTTCAGATAATGCCTGAAGTTCTTGCGGCCCATTACAATGATCTCATGGCCCTCTAGAGGTCTTATTGAGGCAGAGGCAAGAAAATTGCTTGAGCTCAAGAGTTTGAGGTTGTTGTGAGCTGTGATGCCACAGCACTCTATGGAGGGCAACAAAGTGAGACTCTGTCTCAATCTGTCTCAATAAAGAAAAAAAGAAAGAGACATAATATATAAAGTATTTAAAATTTAAATGTGACATATATAATACAAGTGATATCTAATTATGAAATATTTGATTATAGAAAACACATGGAAGCATCAATGAGCACTCCTACACTCTAGAAAATCAACATACCATCAATAATGTATGTAAACTTGGGCTCCTTAAGAAAATAACTAGCATTACAATGTGTTTATAAAAATGTTCTAAAAAATGTTCTGTAATGGAAAAAATTGAAAACAATGTATATTTCTTAACAGTTTCAAAACAGTATTTATAATATGATTCTTTTCTTATTTTTATTTTTTAAGACAAAGTCTCACTCTGTCATCCTGGGGTTGAGTGGTTGAGTGCTGTGGTGTCATCATAGCTCACAGCAACCTCAAACTCTTGGGCTCAAGCAATCCTTGTGCCTCAGCTTCCCAAGTAACTAGGCTTACAGGTGCCTGCCACAACACCCAGCTAATTTATCTATATCTATATCTGTATCTAATCTATATATCTCTCTATATATATATTTAGTGGAGACAGGGTCTAACTCTTGCTCAGGCTGATCTTGAACTTGTGAGCTCAAGCAATCCACTAGCCTCTCAGAGTGCTAGGATTATAGGCATTAGCAACTACCCCTGGCCTCTACTTTATTTTTTAAAATTCAGGAGCATAATATTCTAAAATATGAATTATGTCTAGGGAGTGGAATTAGAGATAACTTTTCTCTCGTTTTTTTTTCTTCACTATACTTTTAAAAAACTTCTACTAAGGATGTACTTTTTTTTTTAAAGTGAAAAAAATATTAAGTCTTCCCCCACACTAAAAAAAGAGAATGCCTCAAGGACATAAGAAGAAGGAAAAAAAGCAAAATTTTTTGGTAGCCTAATTGATAGTATATATGAATATATCTACCTATATAGATATATTTGGTAGATAGATATAGATAGATATAAACATTTACATGTTTACTTGCAATTATGAATGTATCTGTATCTCTATATTTTAGGAGGTAGTAAGAATAACAGGTAGGAAAAGCTAGTCAGAGAAGAAAGAATCAAATCAGCACTGTCTACTCAAGAGGGCCCTATCTGCTCCAGATGGTGGAGCTGGGATCCCCAGGCCAACCTTGCCAAGTGCCATAATCAATTACCTGCCTTTCTCTGGTCTATGCTTACCCAGTAGCATTCTGATCTCAATTTTTTTGTTTTTAAATAAGTTTCCTTATAAAGAAAAGAAAGTTGATTTTTAACATAATATTTGGTTTGCTTTCAAATCACCTTTCTCATTGTAAATTGGCAAATTGGCTGATGTAGTACTCTCTTGGGAATTTGGTTAATGTGAGCACTTTGCTAATGGACTGGATCCCTCTAAGAATTTTTTTTTTTTTTTTTTTTTTTTTTGAGACAGAGTCTCAAGCTGTCACCCTGGGTAGAGTGCTGTGGCGTTACAGCTCATAGCAACCTCAGACTCTTGGGCTTAAGCGATTCTCTTGCCTCAGCCTCCCAAGTAGCTGGGACTACAGGTGCCCACCACAACGCTCAGCTTTTTTTTGTTGCAGTTTTCATTGTTGTTTTAGCTAGCCCAGGCCAGGTTTGAACCACCAGTCTTGGTGTATGTGGCTGGCGCCCTACCCACTGAGCTATGGGCACCACCCTAAGAATTTTTGAAAAAAAAAAAGAAAAAAAAAAACAATTAAAATTTTGAGCTTGAGACACTGAAGACCAGATGATGTAACCTAGTAATTTCATGTCACTAATTATAAGCTATAAGGTCTCATGAGAGTCAACTTCCCTAAGAAGAAATCCTATAATTTAATGTGTCACCTTTAGCATGAAATAAACATAAGGCAGGTATGTTTTGGAGACCTTGCCATAAGATACTTCTATATTATGAACAACGGAAATGGCATTTTAGATATATGATCCAGTGTTATCATTCCTAGTCTGGAGATATAGATAAATTGAAGACCAGAGAAAGCAAGTCAGTTATCCAAGATTATAACTGATATCAGTTCAAACTTGAAATTACAATTGGTGCCTCCTAGACCAGCACACAAAGCTGTTTTCCACAGCTTTTTTTTTTTTTTTTTTTTTTTTTTCAATTGCATTTTTTGGCCAAGGCTGGGTTTGAACCAGCCACTTCCTGTATATGGGGCTGGGGCCCTACTCCTTGAGCCACAAGCGCCGCCCAACAGCCTTTATGCAATAATGTTACAACTGTGCATATCCATGACTTTATCTACTTTCCCTGTTTCACATTGCTAGGTTAAGATTTTCTTAAATCTGCTCTGTAGGATTTATCACGTGAGCAAATACTTAACTTTAAAACTAGGATGGTGGACATTTACTAAGAATCTAATACCTATCAGGTAGTGTTCTAGGCATACTACATCTCACATCATTATTTACTAAAATCTTATGACATTTTGGCTGGGTGAGATGGCTCACACCTGTAATCCTAGCACTCTGGGAGGCCAGAGGTGGGTGTATTGCTTGAGCTTAGAAGTTTGAGACCAGCCTGAGTAAGACCAAGAACTGGTCTCTACTAATAATAGAAAAACTAGATGGGTATGGTGGTTCAAGCCTATTGTCCCACCTACTCGGGAGGCTGAGGCAAGAGGACTGCCTGAGCCTAAGAGTTTGAGGCAGTTGTGAGCTATAATGACACCATGATACTCTACCTGGGTCAACAGAGTAAGTCTCTGTCTATGAAAAAGAAAGAAAAATTATGATGTGTCCCATATATAGTCTCTAATGATATCCTAAATGGATGTGCTTCATTCCATCAGGTCATATCCAAGATTATCATTAAATAAAAAATCATCATTACTGTAAAGCATTTATTAATCATTTCATTATACATGACACTGAAGTGCCACTGTAACTGAATAATCTCATAGTAATAGGTTATAAATGTTTACTGGAGACAAGAGGCAATGACAATTCTGCCTTAGGAAGAATCAACAATTGATACTTCCACAGAAGGGATTTCTCCTCTCTCTCGGTACACAGTTAAAAAAAAAAAAAAAAAAAAGCTCAAAAAAGACCACATATTGTATGATTCCATTGATATGAAATGTCTAGAATGGGCAAATCTATAGAAACAGAAAGTGGATTAGTGGCTGCCTGGCTGGTTGGAGGGTATTAGAGGAAAAGAGGAGTGATTGCTATTGGATATGGGTTTTTTAGGGAGAGGGTGTGATGGAAAATTCGAAAATTAAATATGGCAATGGTGCACAACTCTGTAAATATTCCAAAATCCACTGAGTTGTACACTTTAAATAGGTGAATTATACTGTATCAAGTGATATCTCAATAGAGCTGTTATTTTTTAAAGTTCTGAATTTCTGCCATTCAATTGTACAATCTTTCAGATTAACACTGTGAGAAACTCTAATAGCACTGGAGGGTTTTATCATTAATGAGGAGTTGTAATTTCAAAAAGTAATTAGTAATATAAAAATGAATTCCAGTACAGGAGACAGGAGCTTATGCAAACAATGGAGAGTGACAGAGCAATACCCCTGACTGGGAATTACTCATGAGCAACGTAAAACCATTCACTGATCTAGTTCTTTATGAAACAATAGCACGGAAAATTCTGGTCCCTTCCAGGATTCTGTTGTCTGTCCTCCATCAGTTCAGCTGCTCTGTACTTCATTCATGAAAAAAAGCAAACTGTTGAGTTCGATTTGTTCTAGTCTTCCGTTCTGGCTCTGCAGTCTCCCATCCCTTTCTTTACATCACAGTGCCCTTTCATCATTTCTCTTCACACATGGTTTTACAGATTTCTAGGACACCCTCCCTGCTTTAACACTTAAAAAAAGTAGCATCCACACACCCCAGGAAGCCCCAATTCAATAAGGTGAGAATGGTTAGGATAAATACCTTGGGTAAAGATGAATATAATAACACCTTTATTGCTCTCTTAATCATTAGATTCTTGGAGGTACCTCTTCACTGGGTGACATTAAATATTTAAATTACCTGGATATCCCCTTAAGAAGTCTCTTGCCTTACTTTCCAAGGTGAGTTCTGAGGAAAGGCCTTACCTGGCACAAACAGCAGTGATGCTCCAAAGACTGAGGAGGGTTCCGGCTGGGACTCCAGACCTCTCAACTCACTTGTTGAAGGCAGGGAAGGCTGCCATGGCTTTCCCTTCCTGGGCTTGCCCATCCTGCTAATTTTAGGCTGCTTCCTCATGCTGCTGCCATGGGTATCAGAGCATGTGGCTCCCCTTTGGAGGAGCTATTTTCTCCTGAGAGCCTCACTTGTTTGTTTTTAACTTCTCTCCCTTCTTTTTCTTCTCTTTACCTCTGTGGTATTGAACTATTTCATAGTAAAAATGAAACATCTTTCAGAATGATGCTCACTCTGACCTGTATTTATTCCTAAATCCAAGAGACCAAGGAAGACAGAAAACCTTTCACATTATATTTTAGTTGTATCTGCCTGTAGCAAGATTTCCAAATCATGTTTACATAACGAATATTTACTAGGTTCCTACTGTGGATAAGATGTTGTTCTAGGTCACCGGGATACGATGATGACCAAAGCAGATACGTATTTCACTGATGAAATCTTAACAACAGAGATTTGTCAAACTTCCAGTATGTTCTGTTTTCTTTCTTAAGACCTTGGAATATAAAAATCAATTAAGTAGGGCCCCATTCTTCAAAGAGATCACAGATATTTCAATACATAGAGAGAAATTAAAATAAATTCCTGTTGAGATTTAGTTTGGGGGTAATGAATGGATTGAGTTATCCGTAAAGTAGACTTGAGAGTGTCCTATGAGCAGAGTACTCTGCTGGGCACTGGAAGGAATAAATAAAAGTATAATACAATTTCCTCCCTTAGACAGATTATAATCTAAACAAGAAATAATTGCTTAATTGACAAATGTTCAGTGGATGTTTACTAAGCACGTGGTCATGATTTTCTCCACTAAGGACTTAATTATTTTTCCCTAGAGACATTGTTTTGAAATATCATACTAAAAATGTACACTAAATACATTTTTCTAACAAATTATTTCTTGTTTTATTAATCAAAGGTAAAAACGTTTCCAACATGAGCTTTTAACGGTACAAAACTATTTGTATTCATTCATTCCTGGAGGTACAGGGTGGAAAGATTCAAGTTCCAGCCCTTGAACTAGCAATTTAGTGAGAGAGAAGACAGGCAATTGATTATGTTCTACTGTGTCAAGCTCTATAGCGGAGGATGACACCAGAGAGGAGGGTGCTAATTATCATAGACAGGGCAAGTCTTTATAAAGAAAATACTGCCCAAGATGGGTATGTATTAAAAAATGAGAAACTTAGTAGGTTGGGAGCAACATGAAAGTGTATGGAGAAAAGACAAAGCATATTTTCTAGTTCATAGAACAAAAATAAGATGTGATTTGAGAAACATGGCTAGGCTGAGGTTGCAGAGGAGAAAGGCTTGTTGATAAAGAACTTGGAATGCCTGGGTGATAAAGATTTTGAGAAGATATGATCCAATCTACATTTGAGAAAGATTACTCCTGTGGCTTTCTGGATGAACCAAAGGACCAAGACTAGGTAGTCCACAGGTCAGGCTGAAACTGATGACAGTGGTCGTGTGTGCCTATCATCCAAAGGACTAGAGAGGTTGAGGTGGGAATGCTTGAACTCAGGAGTCTGAGGCTGCAGTGAGCTACGACCGAGCCACTGCACTCTAGCTTGGTGACAGAGTTAAGAGTCCATCTCTTAAAAAAAAAAAAAAATAATAATAATGACAAAATTGATGATAGTCTGAACTGAGGTAATGGTAGGAGGAGTGAAGGTTGAAATAGTTACAGCCCTAAAGCAAAGATATTATGTTTTTATGCTATTGGAAAAAGCAAACTACTTATTAACTTAAAGGATATGTGAGTATGCAAGTGCAGCAGACTCTATGGAATTCTAAGTAGCATCTCAAGATTCCCCTTCATATCACCCTGATCATTTTGCTTTTCTGTGGAGCCAGAGTTGAAGAACCAAGAGAAGCCATTTCAGGTCTTCAAAGCACAAGTGACAACTATCAGCAAAACAAGACATATCTGGACACATTTAACTTAATATTTTTATTCAACATGAATAAGACTAAACATAAAGACTGGACGCCATGTCTCACACCTGTAATCCCAGCACTCTGGGAGGCCAAGTGGGTGGATTGCCTGAACTCACAGGTTTAAGACTAGCCTGAGCCAGAGTGAGACCCTTGTCTCTAAAAATAGCTGGGCATTGTGTTGGGTGCCTGTAGTTCTAGTTACTTGGGAGGCTTAGGCAAGAGAATCACTTAAGCCCAAGAGTTTGAGGTTGCTGTGAGCTGTGATGCCATGGCACTCTACCGAGGGTGACAGAGACTCTGTCTCAAAAACCAAACGAACAACAAAAAAAAATTAATATTTAATTTTTATTTTAGTATTTACTGTGTCCCAGGCTGCTGCTTTATTATTTTTTTTTTTTGGGGGGGGGGTAGAGACTTTGTCTCACTTTATTGCCCTCAGTAGAGTGCCGTGGCATCACACAGCTCACATCAACCTCCAACGCCTGGGCTTTGGTGATTCTCTTGCCTCAGCCTCCTGAGTAGCTGGGACTACAGGTGCCTGCCACAGTGCCTGCCTATTTTTTGCTGTTGTTGTTGTTGCAGTTTGGCTGAGGCGGGTTTGAACCCACCACCCTCTGTATATGGGGCCCATGCCCTACCCACTGAGCCACAGGTGCCGCCCCCTAGGCTTGTTTATTTGAGAACAAAGTGATAAACAATGTGGGAATTAAAATCAAGAGCATAACTGATTTTCACCTTCCTTACAACCAGGTCCTGCCCCATCCTTTGTGTTCCCAATTTCTTCCTTAGTGATTAAAAAATTTTAACATATTTCTTATTTTTTTCTTTTTTGGCAGTTTTTGACCAGTGCTGAGTTTGAACCCTCCACCTCCGGCATATGGGGCTGGCGCCCTACTCCTTTGAGCCATAGGCACTGCCCAGTGATTAAATAATTTAATCCCCAAAACCCTGGTACAAACTCCAGGTTCTCTTCTTCCCTAACTTCTCCCCTTTCCCTGCTCCACTTCCCATTCCTAGAAGGACAGGCACCTTAGTTTGAACACATGGGAGACCCCAGAGGGGTGACAGAGGGAAAGGGGCCCAGGATGACAGCATGGTGAAATGAGGGCTCCTGTAACCTGAGGTACTGAAATAGGGACCTCAGGCCAGAGGAAAGGACACTGGTCCCCCTGAGAAAGAAGACCCAGCAGCTTCAAACTCCTCCCATTGTCAATAGTCTCTGCTTGATCCCTTGCCCTTCTAGTTTGAGTTTCCTATGCTGCAGGAACATACTTGTTTCCTTTTTCTTTCAGGCCTGAATGAGGGTCTCTGCTTTGAATATTGCCTAAAGATTTTCATTGTCAGCTTTCTTCAACCACTTCTGCAGCAGGAGGCCGCAGCTTACATACGTTCTTGAAACTGAACTGAAGAACCTCGAAACAGAAGATGGTTATTTGGCTGAACACCTTCCCAAAGAGAACCCCGACGGTGAGTCCCACGTCAGCCTGGGTATATCCCAGGGTGGTCCTCTTCTGCTTCAGGAGCTTGGCAAATTGCTCTAGTTCTTTCAGCAGAATTTTGATGTTCTGGGATCAGAGATCATGAATAAAAGAGGTTTAAAAGCTGCTCTTTGAAAATTAGCTCGCTGGATAATGCTTGCTTTAAAGATTGAACAAATGAAGCTGTGTGTAAGTGAACAGCACACACTTTAATTCACTTATTAAGATACCATGTTTACAAAGAGTAATTTTTCTTGTTTGGATTTTTAGAAAGATAGGTCAAACAACAACTTGAACTGCATGACATTTTCCATGGGCAAACATTTCTGTCGTCTTAATATGGTTAAACTGTATTTAGGCAACGTGGAGGTGGCAACTATAATTTGCCTTTTAGGAACACTCTGTCCTTCCTAGTCACTACTGCTCAACTGTTCCTCTTGGCTATCAGAGCTTACATTGAGATTATAAGAACACATTTTTCAAACAAACTCTAATGAAAATCTGTCCATTAAAAATGTTACTGGTTTATAATTTTTCTGGTTATCTTTTTCATTTTTCCAAAAGAAGAACAAGTACCAGTAGACATTTTTTTCCTTAATTTGCAATCAATGTGCATAAAAGTTGATTGTATACTAAAGGCAACCAATGATTGATTCTATAAACATAAGGAAGTACAATAAACATAAAGAATTTGGGGGAGGAGGGTCACAAATCTTTTCCATGTCCTTACTTTGTGGTCCTCTATGTTGCTTTCATAAAAATTTTAATGCTTAGTTAAGAATCTGAAATGTGATTGTCAGTTCCCAAAGCTGGCTTCTTTATAACATTACTTTCGAAGTTATTTATTAAAAGACTCAATAGATGAAGATATTCATGTGCTGGCTAATTGCTACTCAAAGAAGAAGTGCTATTAGTTTTACCCGCATCTTATTTGAGGGCAGTTAGTTGTGCAATTTAAAAATACACATAAATATTCTTCTCAGATTTTAAATTTCTGACAGCTAAATTAGAACTTTCTAACTTCAATTATCATTCTTTATAAGGTCTTTCAAAGTCAGTAGCAACAAAATAGTTCAATTTACTACCCAAAAGTATGACTGATAAACTCTACTAGTTGAGATTACTTTTCTTTATTGTTATTTTAACTATTTTCTTTTTCTTTCCTTCAGAGTCTATGTTGCCCTGGGTAGAGTGCCATGGTGTCACAGGTCACAGCAACGTCAAACTCTTGAGCTTAAGCAATTCTCTTGCCTTAGCCTCCCAAGTAGCTAGGACTACAGGTGCCTGCCACAATACCTAGCTATTTTTTGTTACAGTTGTCATATTTTTTAGCTGGCCAGGGCCAGGTGTGAACCCGCCAGCCTTGGTGTATGTGGCTGGCACCATAACCACTTGTGTTATGGCCGCTGAGCCTAACTACCGCATATACTCGAGTATAAGCCGACCCGAGTATAAGCCAACCCCCTTAATTTTACCCTAAAAACTGGGAAAACTTAGTGACTCGAGTATAAGCCGAGGTGGAAAATGCAGCAGCCACTGGTAAATTTCAAAAATAAAAATATAT